>JAHIAM010004606.1:0-49718 GCA_021605205.1 Aegilops longissima
AGCCAGGTTCTCGCCCTCCGTGATCCGAATTGAGCCCTCATTCTTCAAACGCTTCTCCCTCGGCTCCGTGGCGGGGTCCCCTCCGGCGTTGGCCTCCGCGCACCTTCTCGGGACTCTCGGCTTTGGGTTGAGGTCTTTGATGGGTTGTTGTCCTCGAGCTCCAGTCCGGTGGCACCCGCCCCCGCCTCCATCGGGAGCCTTGTTGGCGTGTCCTCTTCATGGGACAGCTCAGACCTCCTTCCTTACTGTCGCGCTCTGCCTCCGCTCCTCCACCTTGCGGCATGAGCACAGGCCGGGCATTGAATGCATCTTTGTGCCTCTTGCTTTCCAGCTTCGTTGGTCTTGCGGACAATCTTCTCCACCTCTGCGTCCTTGCCGTGGCGTGGCGGCAAGCTTCTCCTGCGTGCAGCAAGGTCCTCCTCCACAGGGAGTGCGCGCGGCTCATCACTACAAAAAATACCTTCCGTGATGATCGTGTTTTTCCGGAGTCGCGTCTTTTGTCATGCATGTACATCCATGACAAATTTATGCCAGAATCAAGATAGTCATACTGTCTTTGTCGTAGAAGTGTTCCATGACATTACCAAAATTATCATCACGGAGTGTCACTTCCATGACAATAAATTCAGCGTCACGAAGTGCTTTCATCTAGGGTGGTGACCGTGGCATCCACGTAGCGACGCCGTTAAGCTATTGGGTGGGTTTTGGATCCGATAACCCATTAACAGCCCGACCAATGGGATTTTCCGTGTAAAATCATCATTGGCTGGAGAAACCGTGTCGGCTCATTGTTGGGACGGATGTCATCCACTCATTGATGAAGGCGCCTATGATCGTCGACCGTGGCACGACTAACATAGGCCCATTCGTGAAAAGGCGGCCCGTTTGACTTGGTCGAGTGGCGGACGGCCCATGAAAGCTTGTTAATGGCTGTTAGCATATAGCCCATTTACAACCCGCTAACCCAAGGCCCGTTCGCCCTATCCGAATTAGGCCCGATGCGTCATTTGGGCCATCAATATGATTCGACTCGTTTCTTCGGCCCATGTATGGCCCATGGCGTCTTCGGCCCATATGAGGCCCTATGTAACTCTTAGCCTATTAACGCTGTGGTGGCGGCCCTGAATGAGCGTGTATCACTTTAGACCCATTAACGGCCCGTGGTGGAAACGGCCGTAATGAATAGTGTATCACTTTATACCCATTAAGGCCCGTTATTCGGTTGGGCGTTTCAATGTTATCTTTCGGCCTTCTCGAGCCCATTTATTCTTGGGCTCATTTGAGCGATCGTTTATTCTGACCCGTTACTCTCATTTTACGCTTGTGGGCCAAATTTAGCCCGTGAATTCTGATCGGCCTGTTTGTGGTCCGTTAATACATTGGGCGTTTTCATAGCGTCATCAAATCAGCCTATTGATGGCCCGTTATGGTGACCCATGAGCAGACGATTCAACTCTAGCCCGTTCTGGCCATAATGCTGACTGTTATTGGCCCATGTTTGTGTCGATCATATGGCCGTATAAGGCCCATTGATGATCTGACCGTAGAAGGCCCATTGTTTCTCTGACGTAGAAGGCCAATGTTTCTCTGACCCGTCAGAGCATCTGATTTCTGACCCGTAGAAGGCCCACTGTTCTCTGACCCATAGGAGGCCAGTGTCACTCTGATAAATATTAGCCCATGGTTATTGTGGCCTAGTTTTAAAAATAGGTTATTGCGCTACTAGCAAACCACGGAAAAAACGCACTAACTACAAGCAAACAAATAAACAAGACAACAAGGAAATAAATAAGCAAGAAACTTATGCTAGGCTATCCGGCTATTACACATATTACATCACTGGGCATCAAAGTTCCCAACCGGTGCAAATATAGGGAAACAAGACATATAAGCATGAAAACCCAAGTCATGAAACCACTTGAAAGAGTTCAAAACAATATCGTGTACCCATAATCGGCAAGATGCTTGAAAGCTTATTAACTTTCTCTTGTTTGGGCCTTAAATCCTCCGGCAACATTGCACAAGAAAATCATATGAATTACCATGGTCTTCCCGGTCCTTGCTTCTTGCCACGGTGTTGATGCCTTTCGCAGGGAGAGGCGAAAAGCGAAGTGATTAGGCGAGTTGAAGAGCTTGGGCGATCTTGGCGATCTTCGAACACTACATCAAGCGGGGTGGGGTTTCTCCTTTTCTACAAGATCGTTTTATCACCTTTCTTGGAGACCAGGGTTTCTCCTATCTTGAACCTTATCTGCATTACTTTCTCTACCATTGAAATGGGGTGCTCTTCTCAATATTCTGTTTGCATACTACAAAAGAAACAAGAAGACACATCAAGGTTTAGCTTGTAGTATACAAACTCATTTTTAAAAGGGTTCGATAAAAGGTGGGGATAAACATGAAACAAACATATTCTATGTACTATGGTCCTTTTATTGTCCATATCATTCTAGTTTATTTCCTAATCAAGATAAAGACCGTTCAACTCATATATTTTTAAGACACAGACATAGGGAAAATATAAGTGTGAAAACTACACAACATTGGCAGCACTTGTAATGGCATCAATGAGAACATAATTTTATACAACAAAAGAAATCAACATAGAGCAAGAAGTTAGAACAACAATCCAGTTAAAGAAATAGGTTTAAAACATACATTGCGCCATTGGAGTTTCAATTGGATCCTTCAAATTGAAAGTAGTTGGTATGAGTAAATCGGTGATACAAAGAAAAGGAGTATGGACCATAGCTACGAATCGACACGAAAAGTTGCTCTTCGCTTTAAGCGTGGGTTTGGGTTAGGCTTGGTGGTCTTGTGCTTTGGAAGCTCGTGCTTTAAAACTTGTGTAGGGGTACTCTGGTGGACATGGTGCTTTGTCAACTATAAGTGGGTTACTATCCTGGGGTTCGGTTAGATGGGTTGTAGCTGGTTTGCCAAATGTAAGTGTGCAATCTGGAAGAGTCTGATTATGTGGGTGGGGCTGTTTGTGGGCGTACAACCATGGTTCTATTATCGGGGTTACTTGTCTTTTGTGAAAACGGGTTTTGCTCCCTTAATCCCATCACCCCTCCAATTCAAATGGCGATAAACAAGAAAAGAATTGAGCGTCTGGACATTGTATGATAGACAATTGGTAATTCACAATATGTTGTCTAACCAAACAGGAACATGACACAACTTACATATATGATGCCTAACTAAGGGATAGCAACCGGTTTGGATATATGATGGATAACAACGGGATATAATGGCATAATTCAACATATGATGAGTACCTAACAGGATGACATGACAAAACTATATGATGTCTTTCTAAAATAGGTTGGGATGAAATAATTCACATACATGTTGTCTAAGTATAAGGATGGCATGATATAATTGACATAATTGATTCATATACTAACCGGGCCTTTTCCATGTATGATATCTAAACTAAGCGGATAAATTCAATATGTCCATATGATGTCTAAACTAAGCAATGCAAGACACCATATGCATCATAGAAAATATAAACATTGCAACTTAGAGCAACACCTCGGGTGGGATATAGGACTGGTCATCATTCTGAATCCTCCTGAGGAGCTCCTTTAACCATCGAGATATATGCTTGGTACCATTGCCTTTGAAGACCTTGTTTTCCTCCGATTTTTCCATATCCGGCTCAAATGGTTGATACACATGAAGTAGTTCAATATACAATTGTCAACAAATGGAATCGTAATGAAAAAAAAAGATGGCATGAGATAATTCACATATATGATGCCGGATCCATGGGATAATTCACATATAATTGGATGAAAAACATGGCATTGCATAATTCACATATCTATTAAAGAAAGCAAGCAGGAGGCATTCACACAAGCATGTCTAATCTAAGTAGATGGCATTGCAGGACACCATATGCAATATGAGCAATATAACCTAGCCAAGTTAGAGCATGCACCTCGGGGGATCTTTGGTCATCTCTCTGAATACTCCTCAGGGCTATCGTAACCAAAAGAAATCTGCCGACGAATGTTCTTTCGAAGACCTTGTTTTCCTCAGATTTTCTCATGACCGACTCAAATGGCTGATGCATAGGAAGAGTAGATGAATGTATAAACATTGTTGACAAATGGAATACATTATGGAAAAAAATATGACGATACAATTCACATATAGGATGGTGGCTAAACAGGATGGCATTGCATGATTCACGTACATGATGCACGCTAAAGAAGATGTCATTGCATAATTCCCATATACTCCTCCATTCCTAAATATTTGTCTTTTAGAGATTTCAAATGGACTACCACATACGGATGTATATAGACATATTTTAGAGTGTAGATTCACTCATTTTGTTCCGTATGTAGTCACTTGTTGAAATCTCTAAAAAAAAATATTAGGAATAGTGAATATGATATAAAACAAGACAGGTGGTATTCACAAAAGCAAATCTAAACTAAGCTGATGACATATAAGATGTATAATGTAAGCAATGCAAGGCGCCATATGCATGATATGACCAACATCGGCATGCGAGTTAGAACAAACACCTCGGTGGTAAACAAGCATGGTGGCTCCTTACGAATCTCCATCGAATAGTTATCTTCCTCTGGAATACAATCTGGAAATGCAGGAGAGGAGGGGGCACTTAGCCCACCATGGAGCAGCGTCCGCATGACATTATATTATGCATAGCGGTCTTCTCTTTTTCTCTACATGTTCGATACGATTGTGTACAATATCTGACATGCATAATAAAAAAATAGTTAGATTTTGTAAGGCCTAAGGGGTGCATGCAAAAATCAAGACTGATGGTAGCAAGCAGTGGATGGATCCAAAACTAATGATAGCGGTAGATGACAGCTTTAGTTTAAAAGATGAACAATGGATCACCTATTGTTTGTTGCCCACCAACATGAACCACATAGAAGACCCGGATGAACCAGGATAGTAGACGAGATACTATTAGTTCTTTGGCTCGATATGAGACCCATGGGCAATTCAAACTTCAAGATTGAATGATAAAGTAGCGAGTAATAATAACCGATGTATAGCGTAAGCAAACATGAAAACTGCGACCTCTCTTGGAACTGTCTAGTCCTCGGGTTCATCTGCTCGATTGATGATGGTAATGCAGTTAGGCGTGGCTGCGCAGGGAAGATGATCGGCGGCGAAAAAAAGTCTGCAGGGGATCTCTGCTGCGGTGAGCAACCATCGATGGTGCACCTCGGTGGGGTGGATAGCTGACTGGCAGAGCAGGACATAACACCGAGTTTTCTTTGGCCTAATCTGAAAGTGAAATAAATCTGTAAGGGCTCCTTAGAATTGGAGGATTCTATAAGCGGAGGATAGGAAAAACACAGGAATAGGATAGGAATGCACGTGCAAAAGCAGGCATTTGGAAACATGGGATTTCAGTCAACCTAGGTGTTTGGCTCACATGAATTGGAAGAACAAAGGAATGGAGAAACAATGTGATGCGACAAGTGTACAACCTCTCTGGCATAGCCTTGTGTACCTCAGCATCATTGGGTTGGGCGTGGAGGATGGTGATGATGCTTGTTGTGATTGTCGAGGCGGGGAAGAAGATCGAGAGCCTCTGGAAGCGGCGGCAGTACTGCTCATTGTGATGGGCGATTCGTCGTTGGAGCAGCTCAGCTAAGGTGTCTGCTGACGAGGCTGAAGCATGACAAGACAGACAACTTTAATCTGAAGTGGGACCTAATATCATCGCAATAGATGATGTAAAATACATCACCAAAAAGTGCTAGATGTAAAACGCATCGGCGCGCCACGGCAGCTCCGGCGGATCTTGTAAATACTGTTACTCTGAACTTAAGCGAAGAAAATGAACTTCACGTCGAAACTGAATTTCTTGTCGAAACTGATTGAACTAGTAATAGAGCATTGCAATAGATGTTTAGGGTGTTGAGCACTAGTAGCGGAGAAGCGATGATCTAAATCAGCGGGCAGCTCGAGCAAGGAACACACTAGCGAGAGAGCAAGTCATGCGATAGCACCTGACGAGTGCTAAAGTAGCAACTCCTGTAGCTGCGGAGTCGTGCAGCAGCAAGCATAGCGAGCAAAGCGAGCATCGGCCGAGCGAGCAGGAAGCGGTGCAGCGCGACCGACAACAAACGAGCATGGCTGGCGAAGCGAACAGCTGCAGCTAGTGCCGTTGTGGAAGTTGCCGCCGAGAACAGCGACATGGGGAGAGGCGCCGTGGATGATGTGGCGGCGGCGCGCCGTCGATGGAGCGCCATGTCTGCTCGGTATCGAGCACGCAGCCCGTGAGATCGAATAAAAGATAAAATGCAGCGGTGAGTGCAGAACCTCCTTCTTTGGCGCCGAGTTGGCCTCGGCTTCATCCGGAGGAATTGGTGAGGTGCTGCGGTTCCGTGGGGCAGGTCAAGGCGGTCTGTGGGGATTGAGGTGGCGCGATAGGCGAAGCGACGTCAGGGCAGCTCCTTGGAGGTGGAGGGCAGGCGGCTGATCCGGCGGAGACGGCGAGATCGACAGCGGATCCTCATCGGTGCGGTGGATGAGGCGGCGAGCTGTTGTGGTGGGCGGCGTGGTCGAGGAAGAAGTCTCGGTGGCGGCGGTGGGAGGCCGGCGGAGCGTGGGGTTTCACGGGTTTTGGCGGCCTTGGTGATGCAATCGAGGCGAAGGGGAGGGGCCAAGCTTAGGGGCCGCTTGTCGAAATGTAGGGTAAGTTCACAAACCCCACCAGTTTTGACACATGACGTGGAGCTTCATTTCGGTGAGGGTAGAAGGGGATTTGCTGTCGGGCTGTGGGGCGATTTGGATGAGGAGGGGAGTTCTGGGCTCAAATTTCCGGATAACAAAAGGCGGGCTTGAAGAAACGGGAGTTTCAAAGCGGTGAGACAAAAATACCGAGCTTGAAAATTTGGGATAACAAGGTCGGTTCCTTGTTGGAAGAACAAACTTAACGTGTAAAAAAAATCATACAAGACACAAGAGGTCATGTCCTTTTACTATATTGCTATAGATGCCATTAAAAAAACTACAAGAAAATGTAAAAAATCGGAGAACAAGATTACCACGGTACCAAATCGATTCACACTTCCCTCAACAACAACAAAAACAAATCAATTCCCACCAAAGAAAGAGTAATGTCCCTTTTTATTGATTACAGATGCCATGATCTCAAATTTCAATTTTGAATCCAGTTTTGAATTGAATATATCATTAGGTGACTTGTGGTTTATAATTGATGTATCTACATTTTGATCTTCCATCATATATGAACATTTTACTCCACCATGTGAACATATATATTTGTCTACCATATGGACTAAATTTGAATCAATTTTCCTTATTTGAATCGATTGTTGTCAAGTTATACAATAATTTAAATATTATCTTGATAAAAAAAGACATGCATATAATAATCATATTTCATTATGAACTACATGTACCATCGCTCTCCAATTCAAATATCTGTATCCATTTTATTTAAATTCAAATCATAGTACATTATTGGTCTAGGTGCGAGATGTTAGGGATAATCTAACCCTGTTTTCATCATTAATTTTGGCTGAATTGGGACAAGTTTTGGTATAAGCCTCTTGCAAAACCGAGATTCTCTCAACAAGCCTCGTGGTTCAGAGGAACATGTCACCTTTGTTTTTGAAACGATATCGCTGCCTCCCCGATTTTTATTTAGAGGCAACATAGAACTATATGAGTGCCCTGTTAAATTTTGGAATTATTTGGGTTCATTTGGCCTTTTTAAAATTAATTGAGTTTTGGACTTTTAATGGCATAATCTAAATATGAATTGCATGCACATGCTCCGGTGCACAAAGTGGGTTGAAAAATCACATGTGTGTCCTTGGTTGAATTTCTAGGTCCCATGGAAGAAATGAGAATGAAATTCAAACATCGGCGTCATGACTCTGGAGAAATTGAGAAACTTAGATTTTAAATTCATGTAAATCCAAAACCGGTTGGAAATCATTAAACTTGGCATGGTGTCATGTCATGGCACTAACATTTGTGGTAAAAAAATTGGGCGATTTGGAAGCTCGTGGTTCTAAGAGGAACATGCCACCTTTAGTGTGAAACAATATCGCTGCCCCCCCGAGTTTCTTAACAAAGGAAACATAGAACTACATTAGTGCCATGTTAAATTTTGGAATTATTCAGGTTAGTTTGTTGTTTTTTATACATTAATTGAGTTTCGGTCATTTAATGTGCATAAGTCAAATTTGAACTACAAGCACATGTCTCGTGCAAAAGTTGGTTGAAAATCACATTTTGTCCTCGGGTGAATTTCTAGGTCCCATGCAAGAAATGAGAATAAAATTAAAACATCGGACTTGTGGCTCGGGAGAACATTGAAAACTTGGTTTCAAAATTCTTGTAAATCAAAACATCAAAATCATGAAACTTGGCATGGATGTCATGTCATGGTACTACCATGTTGTGGTAAAAAAATGGCGAAATAGGAACATATTTTGGTATAAATTTCTTGCAAAAACTTCTCTCAAGAAGGCTCATGGTTGGAGGCATGTCACCTTTGGTCTTGAAAGATATCGTTGTCCCCAGTTTATTTACAAAGGCAACATAGAACTACATGAGTGCCTGTTAAATTTTGGAATTATTCAACCGTTTGGCCTTATTTACACATTAATTGAGTTTTGGTCATTTAATGGCATAATTCAAATTTGAACTACAACACGTGCTCCCTTGCACCAAAGTTGGTTGAAAAATCACATTTGTGTCCTCGGGTGAATTTCTACTCCCATGCAAAAATGAGAATAAGATTCAAACATCTGGGCCGTGGCTCATTGAGAACATTGAAAACTTGGTTTTAAAATCATGAAACTTGGCATGGTGTCATGTCATGGTAGTACCATGCCTTAAAAAAATTTGAATAGGAACAAATTTTGGTATAAGCTTCTTCAAATGGACTTCTCTCAAGAGGCTCGTGGTTACGGGAGGAACATGTCACCTTTGTGGCATAATTCAAATTTGAAATACAAGAACATGTTCGTGCACCAAAGTTGGTTGAAAAATCACATGTGTGTCCTCCGGTAAATTTCTAGGTTCCATGCAAGAAATGGGAATGAAATTCAAAATTGGGCATCGTGGCTGGGTTGGAAACATTGAGAAACTTAGTTTTTAATTCTGTAAATCCAAAACACACATGAAAATAATGAAACTTGGCTTGGTGCCATGACATGGCACCAACATGTTGTAATAAATTTGCAGTCCGAATTGGCGCACAATTAACAATCAACAAATTCATTTTGGAACAAGTGTTTCACGTTACAATGGAAACACAAGTATTATTGAAACCATGGGCGTTCTACTTACTAACATTTACGTGCATACGTCCCATTTTTATTAGCTAGGGCGCCGTGGGGTAGCTATTTGAGTGAGGGTCGATCAGACCCATGGGTGCTTATCGGAGAGAGCCTTTGACCTCCATCGCGTCCACCTCTCTCCCAGGTCTCCATTAATGGCGCCCGAGCCTCTTTAATTGGCTATGTCTCCTTTTGAGATTTAAGAAAAAAAAAAATCTGAAACACGGATCTTGATGTAAGATCCGGCGGACCTATAAGCATCTCTGCGACTTATAGCAAAAGGGATGAATATATAAGGGCGATTTTTATTTTGATCAAAAAGGGCTTGCCCTTCCGATTTCATTCTTGAAAACCACCACAATTCACAAAGTTCAGCACAACTCGCCTAACACGAAGGACTCAGTTGAAATCACAACATCCCAAGAGGCCAACAAAGGCCAAACATCCCGCTAGAACCCAACATTTCACACACAAATCCACATCCTAAACCGATTATTACATCAAAAAACCAGGCGAAGGAAGCCCAACAACTAGAAGAACCAGCGGGATACACAAAATTTTCTTCATTCTAGCCTCGCAAATTGATCTTCCACGGAAAGATAAGGGCGATTAATTGTCTTACTAATTAGAAAGATAATTAAAAAAAGCCAATCGTCGCCCGAAATACACAAGGGCAAAGAAGAAGGAAGACAAGGATCGGTTTGATCTCTACTTTCTTGATCGTTCTTTGCAGCCCGGAACTAGTCTCCTTGGCCCGGGCGAGGATGAGCTCTTCGTGTCCTCAAGCCTTGAGAACATCCACGTTCCTCCACCAGCCTTTGGCGCTCGGGAGCATTATTCCTTCCATAAGTTTTTTGGGCGATGCGGTCCTCTTCAACAAGGCCTGGTCTCCTCCTGCTGGTCGCCGGATGATCTTCTCCTCGGGGTGGCGCTCGGCGGGCCTCTCATTGCCCTCCCTTAGTTGCGGATGGCGCCCGGTTGCCTAAAATGAGGCTTTCCGTCTTGCAACCTCCCAAGCGGAGATCTGATCCATCGGCTATGGGCGATCGCATGCATCCCTTTGATCGTCGCCTGCTGGAAATTTTCCCAGCCGCGGTTGGTGGACATTTCTTTCGCTTTGGCGGCGGCGGGACATCTCCTGCTTGGGCGGCGGACCAATCTGCTCCGGCGGGAGGACCTCCGTCTTTGCCGGGGCGGGTACCTTCTTTGCTACTTCCCCAGCGGCGGGACATGCGGCTGCTCTCGGCGGGACATCTCTGCTTCCGCTTCCATGCCGCCTCTCCGGTGGCAATCTCCGACCGAACTCCGCTGGCCATGGCGAGCCGGGAAAGATCTGAATGACTTTTTGTTTTTGTGGATGAGGAGTTGAGGAGGAATGTGCATCATCTTGGCATTAGTATTTATAACCCGTACTAATCGCTCTGAATGGGAAATTTAGGTTGTGATCGGTGTGAACAGGTTTGGAATTCAATATAGCGTGGTACTAATCCTTAAATGGAAATCATTTAGGTTGTGATCGGTGTGAACAGGTTTGCAATTCAATATAGGTGGAGTAATTTGGAATGTGATGAGGCATAAGCTCAAAATTTATTAGCGGTTCTAGTTTGATGCGGCACTATTCCCGGATGGAGTACTTCTTTTCTACTCCCTCCTTTCCGGTTTATGGGCTTATCTAAAAATTTAGTTTTCCATTTTATAAGGCTCAATTTGGTTGTTCCCCAACACATGTTCAGATTCAAAGTGCATTAAATCATTGCATGCAAGTATTAAGAAAATTGACCAATGCATGTACTTTATGCATGCATGCATTACAATTAATGCATTGATAAACATAATTTTTGAGAAAACAAGAGCATTAATTAGGTGCTTTTGCAAACTACAAAAATATTCCACCACTCACCATAAACGGAAAGGAGGATCTGCTGTTCGTGCAATAATTGGCACCATCGTATACATATCTTATGGTTAATGGGGCATTAAACAGGAATAGGGTGGCGAGCTCTAGGCTGTCCTTTTTAACGCATTAAACCTATCTCTTGGGACTTCTACGCGTACCATCGTGCCACCCACAAAAACTTGTACTCTGAGTTTAGTAGTCGTTATACAGGAAGAAAGAGGTCGCCTTTCGTCCTCTCACACAGCGTCTTTTTTCGAAAGGAGGATGATGACCCCGGCCTTGCATCAAGTCACCGCCCATCTATAGCTCTTGTAGTGTTCTCAACCATCCGATTGGCTCTATCATGGATGTACCTATATACTAAAACATGTCTAGATACATCTATATTTTGACAAATGGAAGGCATGTATTGTGGAGCGGAGGGTGCTTGTCATCAAAATGGATAAAAGGATGTATCTAGAACTAAAATATTCTCTACATCTCCTTTTATCCATTTGATGACAAGTAGTACTTCTTACCCAAAGGAACTTTATATCCAGGACACAAAATATCCGTTATTTTTGGGAAATTCGATCGAATGTCGATAATTGCTGCATAACAAAACCCACCATTTCTTAAGCTAAAGTAGACCAAGGTAATCCCTATATTAGCATATTACTAAGATAAATAGAAGGCCTTGTCAAAACATTTAGGGCGTGAGCTTGTCAATCTGAATGTGGAGGACACAAGCTTAGCCCGACTGTTGGCGGAACTGTCAAAGGTCAGCTCCTGCGTCGGCGTCAGGAATCCTTGCTGCTTGTCACCTCCATTTCCACCTTGGCGTGGTCGTGCCTAAATACTCCCCGGGAAGTTCCCCACTTGGCCAAGTAGTGCGGCGTGGGGCGCCCCTGATTGAGCGCGACATGGCGATAAGCGCCCGATGTCAAACCGCCGGACCAAGAAAATCGGGCGGTCCTCCTCCCGAAGAACAAGAGCCTGGCTCGGCTTAACGGCTGGAGCACCTTGCGTCTTGGATCATGTGCCGGGCATGGGATCGCGGTGCTAATGTGGTTAAGCGGCGGGGAAGCCCGTAACCCTTGAGGGAACGCAGGGCATTTCAGGCGGCGGACCCCTCGGTGATCGGCGAGCTTGTGGTAAGTGGCGTAGAGCCCACAAGCCGTGTGGGCACTCCACCCTCACCGACAAAGGGCCGGAGTCCCCGCCCGTGTTCCGCGTCGAAGCCACCGCCCCGCCCCGCCCTGCCCTGGTTCCCGGGCTGGGCGTCCGCGGGCAGTGCCCTCCCTTGCCTTTGAAAATCAATCAACACATCAATCAAAAACCTGCACCCCAATCAGCGAGCAGACGATGTTATTAACCTCATACACTAGGCGTCAAGGCGGAGACAAAGCGTGGAGCACGGTGAGGTCCGCCGGGACCTTAGAAACTCCATCGTCGATCTGTTCTTTGGTCGCATGATCGCCCTCCTCGTACAACCATCTCTCGACTTGGGCGGGGTATTACAACCCTTCCCATATTTTATACTCCCTCCGTTCCTAAATGTACTCCCTTTGAATTACTTGTCTCGAAAATGGATGTATCTAGAACTAAAAATCTAGATACATCCATTTTTATAAACTAACCATATGGGAGTAACATAAGTAATATCATGCACTTGGAACTTAAAAACATGCTTATGTGGCAGGAATTAAAGAGAGAGAGTTATAGTAACATAGGTGAATCTTTAACATAATAAATATGGTGCTACTATTGTCATGCATGGCAATAAATGGGACCATCTATGATACTAGCACTATGAGGTAGTAACATAGACTAGTAATGTTGCATGTTACTAGTCTAAGTTACTCCACTATGACCACCTAATTCGAGCGGAGTAAGTCTTTATAGAATTTCACTAGGTGGACTACATACGAACAAAATGAATGAATCCACAAAAAATGCATCTATATACATCCTATTAATTCATAATGGAATCCCTACAAAGACTTATAATTTAGGGCGGGAGTACTACTTCAAGGTGCATTAAATCAACACATGCAAGTACTATCAAAAGAAAAGTCACGACATGCATGCATCGTTGTAATTAATGCATCGGTAAAAGCAAATTATTGAAATATATAGTGCAGTGCTTTGATGTGTCGCCTTTCATCAGCGAAGTTATTATCCCTCCCTCGCGGACTTAATACACCTTTTGGCTGTATGACAGGTTGGCCACACACCGGCCCCCTTCATCGCAAAGACAAGGCGTCCCTCCTGCCCATGGCGTGGTGGCTGGCAGAATAGGGAAGCTTTAGCTACGCTCTCCCTCCGCCGCGGTGGACATGCACAGTTCAATCGGTGTCGGATGGCGAAGCGTCGTAGCTCCTCCAATGCGTAGTACACCATCATTGTTCGACTTCCGAAGAAGCGAAGAGCCAGCGACCGGATGCTCGTGGGCGTTTCATGTGTGAGTAGTCTAGATAAGCGTGTACCATGCACGTAAGCTTAAAATCGTTGGGGTTGGCTCCATGCTATGTGGCCGTCTTGAAGTTTTTTAAATTAAAATAGCTGGCCCTACTTACCATGATTGTAGTTTGCATTCATCTGGTCAAGACAGAATATATTTTTAATTTGTTTTTTTTTAAAGGGGACTCCCGGCCTCGTCGAGCGATGCATCGGCCATATATTTTAATTTGTGGTGGGTAAATGTTAGAGGTTGCAGCAAATATATTGTACCCGGGTCTTTCAGCCAAGTTTGGCAAGCATGTGGGGCCAGTGCTATGATGTGTCCGCCTCGTGAAAAGGAAAACTTGATTTTTCCCTTCTCCCTCGCTCATGCGTGCTGTTGCTCATAAGCGAGGACATCTTTTGCTTAGTAGTACTTCTACAACAAGCTATCCGTCCCTTCGGTGGGGGACATGCAGCGATGGATTCGACACTTAAAGATAGTAATAACATCATTGTTCGTCTTCTCGAAGAAGCGAAAAAGCGCAAACCGGCGTTGCGTTGGAACATTGACCCATATGCAGGCTCTTGCATGAGACAAAATTGCTATTGAGCCCACTATTGTACTAATCTTAAACTACTTGCTAGTATCAATAAACCAAAAAGGTGTTTTGCCCTTCTAGAATTTCAACAAGTGACTAGACTACATTTCAAAAAGAAAAGGACTAGGTAACAATATATGGAGCAAAATGAGGGAATCTGCCCGTAAATAAATCCGTACTAGTTCTATCGTTTTCCTCTCGAGGTGCACAATATTGAGTATCTTGACTAGTCTCTTTTGACCGCATTTGTTGTTTTTTACCCTAAGGCGCGCTCATATTTGGCACTCCCCTATGAGCACACGCGGCACTACCATCTTGAAACTTATAAAACGAGTTGGTATGATGTCCCATCCCAATATAGGCCGTCCTCTTATTAGGATAGGAAGGAAACTATGACAATTTACGCCTCCTCTCACATTTGCAGAAAGGCCTTCCCTCGTTCATCCTTTTCTCCCCAAGATAAACTCTCATACAAATGCATCTTCATGTTCCGTCAGCAAACATCTTCTAGTCATCTTGAAATTCTGAAGTCACCAAGGCACCTCGTCATCGGCGGGTCCATAGGTTAATGCCAAGGAGGAAGAGGGTAGCGGTTCGGAGGTTGAATGGTCAATGATGCATCCTCATTACATGCAGGAAATTGGAGAAGCGGACTAGAGCCGCACAATGTGAATCACGAGTTTGGACTCTCATATAATGCCCCCCCACTCCAATCCATCTACTAAGTCTCTGGCCCTTTCCTCCAATCCAAGACCAAGTGACCCGAAGCCACAAGCACCTATGGGGGATGGGGCGTCCGGGATCGGTTGCCAAATCATCAAAGCCGCTGCTTTCCCACCCATGCGTTCTAGGCGGTGCTGGTGACTAAATCAGCCCTCGCCCGGCCCCGCCTCTCGCATGGGCGACATGATGGTCAACTCCATCCCCAAGTTCACCGCCGTCAAAAGCCGGGGCGACCTTGCCGTCTTGCTCCCCCCGGCGCCCGGGCTCCTCATGCCCCACCCTCATCGGCCTACATGGTGATGAACTTTTCAAGCCCTAGTGGCCTGCGGTGGGGTCGCGACAAAGAATGTGCACCTCGGGGCCGCTACCCAGCGCCTCGCCATAAAACCGTCGACCTCACATCCGTTGAAATCGTCTACATAGGCCACTACAAAGGAAAGGAAAAGGCGTTGGCTTCTTACGGGCTGGAATCTTTGGGCCCATTGTTGAAGCCGTCGACACACCCAAAGCCGCTGCTACTTAGGCGTGTTGGTGGGCCGCCATCGAGGAGGTGGGGTCGTCGATGGATACCTCTTCTTCTTGCCTCTGTAACCAAGCACCCTCGTGGCCTTAATGTTTTATTAGTATAGTACTCCTTTGTTCCCAAATATAAGTCTTTCTAAAGATTCCAGCAAGTGACTACTACATAAACAAAATAGGTGAATCTACACTCTAAACTATGTCTTCATACATCATGCTGTATTCCATTTGAACTAGTATCTAAAAACATATTTATGAGCGGAGGAGTATATGGCATTTTATTCGTCGTAATGTTTTCCTGAGGTGGGGCCGTTGAGCAAACCCCCCCCCCGAGGCGTCGGCGAGTTTAAATTAGAAAGAGAAATGAGGGAGAGAGCTAGCTGTATAGAGCTTGTCGAGATGGGACTCGTGTTTATAGAATAATACTCTTTCGTGCCTCTTTTTTTAGGAAAATTTATTAATGTTAGTACCACTAGTTGGGTGCGTGTGACCTATAGCTGTCATCACTTTAGGTCTCCTTTTGAACCCATTTTCCTTCCAGTAATATTTTTCCACATTTATCCTCCTTATGTACTCCTAGGCTATTTCCCGTTCTCCATTCCGACATGTGGGACATAACATCTGGTCGTAGTGCATCCACTTCGGACAATAGGGTACTTTACATTTGACCTACAATTACATAAACCCCCATGAAGAATAAATAAATCAATAAATTACTACATGAAACGGATTATTTTATTGAAACAAACGTTCATTAAATTTTGGACATAACCGTTTATAAAAATGGCCGGACCTAAACCGTCTAAGGGCCTCTTTTATTTTCGAAAAAAGGGCCTCCTTGATTAGAGATTTGAAAAAGAATGGGGAAAGTATGATGGGATGAACAGAGGGAGAACTCTAACTGGTTAGAGGTTAGAGTTAATTCTAACCCTGAACTAACTCTAAACCAAAGAGGTGTATGGATGGCGGGTTAGATTGACAATAAATGCTCTATCTTAATCATTTGACTACTTTGGACCCTTTTTAGTTAGACTAAAATAAGTCCCTTGGATCCAAGCACCCTCTTGGTGTGGGGCTCTTCAGGCCTCCTCCGCTCTGTTGACATAACGACCATCTATAAAAATCAAGCATGCAAAACATGATAATTTTACTTTGTCCATACAAATGAGATATCCCCTTAAACATACAAGTGTCAATCAAGCTTCACAAAAAAAAAACACTTCATGAAAAAAAATGGTACTCATCATGGAATTTCACGATAGGGAGGGCCGGGCCCTCACGCAGAGGAGGCTCCCATCGTCCTCGGAGGAAGGCTCTTGAGCCCAAGCCCAGGAACCCTTGGCCCGGACCCTGGAGTTGAGGTAAACCGGCATGGGTAGCAGGGCTTGCCGCCCTTTGGGAACAATCTTTGAGCCTCTAGAAATAATGCAAACCTTAACTAAAATACCTAGAAAGGTGGCTGAATCTTTGGGCCTCTAGAAATAATGCAAGCAAAGCTGAAATACCTAGAAAGGTGAACTAATCTTTGGGCCTCTAGAAATAACAAGCACAAAACTTAAATACCTAGAAAGGTGAACTGAATCTTTGGGCCTCTAGAAATAATGAAGAAACAAATACCTAGAAAGGTGAACGAATCTTTGGGCCTCTAGAAATAATGCAAGCAAACTTAAATACCTAGAAAGGTAGAATCTTTGGGCCTCTAGAAATAATGCAACTGGTGAAATACCTAGAAAGGTGAGCTGAATCTTTGGGCCTCTAGAAATAATGCAAACCAAATACTAAAAAGGTGTGAATCTTTGGGCCTCTAGAAATAATGCAAGCCGAAACTCAAATACCTAGAAAGGTGAATAATCTTTGGGCCTCTAGAAACAATGCAACCGAAATTGAAATACCTAGAATGGTGAACTGATCTTTGGGCCTCTACAAATAATGCAAACTGAAATTGAAATACCTGAAAGGTGACATGAATCTTTGGGCCTCTGAAAGATTTATTACCTCCTCAGCACATAAAAAATTATCGTGCAAAAACAAAAATCATCTACTTTTCCAAACAGAATTGGCGGCGCAAAAAGAAAAGGGTGAGGAAGAAGGGCCCCCCAGCGACCTCCCGGAGAGGGCCGGAAAAGGGGCGTGTGAAGGGGGGCCCTTATAGGGGGGGGAGGAGGGGCGGTGCGGGGAGGCGGATGGGGCAGGGTGCGGGGAGGGGCAGGGGGGGTGAGATTTTTCGGGAGGCGATCGTGCGGGCGGTGAGATTTTTAGTTCTCTTTTAGTGGGCCAGGATAACTAACCCAATTAGAACCTCTCCACGGGCTAGTTTTTTAGCTGGGTTAGAGCAAACTAGCTCAAACTAACCCCTCTTGTTTCGATAATTTGAGGCTATTTCAACCCAAACTAGCTCTTTTCGGGGATCCAAACAAAGAGGGTGTTCTATACATGCTCGTGTGGACCGTAGCACATTGTTTTTATGGCCATATCCCACATTGTTTTCTCTTTTGGTTCTTTAGGCTCCGTGGTTACTGGTGGTTCCTGGGCTGCCGTGGTTGCACTCCTCGACCAGTAGTACTCCCTCCGTTCCTAAATATAAGTCTTATAGATATTTCCTGTGGACCACATACGGATGTATATAGATGCATTTATGTGTAGATTCACTCATTTTCTCCTTGTGGTCCATAGTGAAATTCTCAAAGACTTATATTTGGAAAAAAAGTATATCATTAACTTCTTGTATGTTTATTCACCCGTGGGGTTGTTCAATGAATGGGGGGGGGCACAAGTGAACAATACTACCTCTTCGGTTTATTGGTCCCCATTGTATTTTGCCAAATTTTGACCATAGTTAAACTAAGAAAATGTTCACCATGTCACCAAACATTATATTTTTCAAAACTATGTTCAAATCTGAATCCAATGAGATAATTTTCTTGACATGCATTAACATTTTGTTAGTTAAGTCTTTAGTAAAAATATGGCACAAACTATAAAGGGACCTATAAACCGGGGCGGAATTATCTTGTATATAAGTAGAATTAGTAAGTAGTCACCTTAAATAGAGAGTTTCTTTTCTTTAATGCCACGTACACAAATTGAGCTTGTTGTGGGAGAAAAAGATAATCACTCCACTATATATGGGCCTTGGGGCCTTTGCTTTCTAGGTTGCTCTCTTCATTTCTCATCCTCTCCAATATAAACAAGCAGCATGGCGACATTTCTCTCTGCTCCGCTGGTCCACCGGCGGATCCCTTTGGGGTGTGTGTGAAGGACTAAAAATGCATCGTTCACCGGGTCCCCGGCAGGAGAAACCCACCTGGGAGGGCGATCCTCTGCCCGTCCGTTCTCTCAAACCGGCCGGCTGGGAGGTCCTCGCCCTTCTTCCTCCATCCGTATGGTCCAGAATCCGACCTGCCCCGCCGACATCCGGCGACCCTCGGTATAAGTTCTTAAAAGGGCCCCTCTCCCCCCCGTTGCATGTGCATCTTTTTCTCCCATACTCTTCCAAAGCCACCAAAATTTTTATATTATTAGAGGTAAAGCTACTTCATGCATTAATCTAGGGCTTTGTTCAAACAACGAAGAAAGGGGAAAGTTGTAGCATGAATCTAGGACTTATTCAAGAGGAAATAATATGGTGAAAGTAGTAGAGACGGATACCCAACGGTCTCTTGGTTGAAAAGAAATAATGGGAAAGCAGGTACAAACTGGATAAAGAACAGATCTATTATTGGTTGAAAAAATGATAGAAAGTGGCGGTGGTGGACAAGTCAGCAGTATGTCAGGATTAGATTTGCTGCCATCACATAGTAAAGGTCTCGATTAGATTTCTGCCTCATAGTAAAAGGTCTCGGGATTAGATTTGCTGCCCTCACATAGTAAAGGTCTCGGTTAGATTTGCTTCCATAGTAAATCTCGGTTAGATTTGCTCCCTCACATAGTAAAAGGTCGGGATTAGATTTTGCCCTCACATAGTAAAAGGTCTCGAGGATTAGGTTTGCTGCCCAAAGGTGAACAAGGGCATCACCACTTTATCCTCCTTTAGGTACATTGTCTGATCGTCCACATGTCCTTATAAACCTTTTTCCTTGTTAATGTAAGGGCATGTAAAATAAGCGATCCCTTTACCTTAGGGACATGTCTAACGGAGTCGGAGCGGATACCCATTCACCAACATGAGCTTGATGTCTTCGCTTGTGTAGCTCTTTGATGACTTGTCCTTCCTTTTCAATCCTTGCTTCTCCGTGAGGATCTTCGCTCATAACATCATCTCTACTCCTCCTCTCTCTTGGTGGTGATTCTTCTTTGCTTCTTCTTTTGGAGAATCTTCTTCTTTGTAGGGTTCCGACACTCATTGAATAGTGTCCAGGCCTCCCACAATTGTAGCAATTGCGCCTCGACTAGAAGATCTTTTGTCATGGTAAGTCCTTGACTTGGAGCTTCTTTTCTTGCTTCTACTTTGTAGAATTTGTTGAAGTTCTTCACCATTAAGCTCAATTCTTCATTGAAGGTTTGTTTCTCACTTGATGATGGGGCTTCACTTGAGGCTTTGTAAGCACCACTTGACTTGTTGTGAAGTTCCTCCTTATCCTTGAGTGACATCTCATGAGCAACAATTCTTCCAATGACTTCCGCTATTCGAGATCTTTGTAGTTTGGCATCATTTGGATCAATGTGCACACGGTATCATACTTTCCATCCAATGCTCTTAGGATCTTCTTGATGATGAATCTGTCGGTCATCTCTTCACTCCCTAAGCCGCAATCTCATTTGTAATAAGAGCAAGCTAGAGTACATTTCAGAGACACCTTCACCATCCTTCATTTTGAACTTGTCAAGTTGACTTTGAGCACATCCAACTTGGATTCCTTGACGGATCGGTACCTTCATGCATATCAATCAAAGTATCCCAAATTTCTTTTGCATTCTCAAGATTGATTTTGTTGAATTCTTCGGGCACAATTGCTGAAGATGATATCACAAGCTTGAGCGTTGTATTGTAGCATCTTCAATTCTTCAAGATTAGCTTCACGTTCGGCTCTCTCCCATCAAAGAATTCACCTTGCAAGCCAATACAAATAATTTCCCAAACGACGGGTTATGTCCGAGAATATGCATTTTCATCTTATGCTTCCAACTAGCAAAATTAGTACCATCAAAGTAAGGACCTCTACGGTGATAATTTCTCGCTAGACGCCATACTCTCCTAGGTTGTGAAACCAAGGCTATGACCACCAAAAGCTATGGAAATCAAAGCAAATGGAGACCAAAGCTCTGATACCACTTGTAGGACCTTGAAGCATGTCTAGAGGCGGGGTGATTAGACTACTTGACCAATTAAAAACTTAACCTTTTCCCAATTTTAGAGTTTGATAGATTTTAGCTATGTTAGGACAAGTCAAGCAATCATCACACAAATCAAGCAAGCATGCAAAGAGTATATAGGCAGCGGAAATTAAAGCATGCAACTTGCAAGAAAGTAAATGGAAGGGTTTGGAGGATTCAAACGCAATTGGAGACACGGATGTTTTTGGTGTGGTTCCGAGGTGCTATTGTACTCCACGTTGATGGAGACTTCAACCCACTAAGAGTAATGGTTCTGGAGTCCACGAGGGCTCCACCCACAAGGGTCCACGAAGAAGCAACCTTGTTCTATCCCACCATGGCCACGCCACTAAGGACTTGCCTCACTAGTGTAGATCTTCAAAGCAGGCGATCTCCTGCTTACAAACTCCTTGGTTCAACTCCACAATCTTGTCTGAGGCTCCCAAGTGACACCTAGCCAATCTAGGAGACACCACTTCCAAGAAGCAAATGAAATGGTTGATGATGAACTCCTTGCTCTTGTGCTTCAAATGATAGTCTCCCAACACTCAACTCTCTCTCATAGGATTTGGATCTGGAAAGAGGGTTTGAGTGGAAAGCAACTTGGGGAAGGCTAGAGATCAAGATTCATATAGGAATGGAATATCTTGGCCTCAACACATGAGTAGGTAGTTCTTTCTCTAAATGGTAAGTTGGAAGTGTAAGTTCAGTCTCGATGGCTCTTCCATGAATGAAGAGGAGGTGGAGGTATATAGCTCCACACACAAAATCTAACTACATTAATACAATTTCAAACTCGGTGGGACCGATTCAACACTGGCCTGACCGATTTAGTAAACCTAGTGACCATTAGTGATTTTTGTGGACTGATATAACTCGTGAGACCGATTCGTTAGGGTTAGGGCATAACGTAATCTCGGTAAGACTGACATACAAACTCGTGAGACCGATTTTGGTAATAAGCTTTCCAGAGAGTTGGTCGTAAAATCAGTGGGACCGATTTGCTTTTCGGTGAGACCAAATGTTACAAAAGGAAACAGAGTTTACATTGCAATCTCGGTGGGACTGACGCCACTTCGTTAGACCGAAATGTTAAGGGAAACAGAGAGATTATAATCCATCTCGTGAGACCTGAGATCCCTATCGGTAGGACCGATTTGCCTAGGGTTTGTGGTAGCTATGACTTTTGAAATCGGTGGCGCTGGTAGGAAGAATCGGTGGACCGATTTGGCTTTGTGTTTAGGTCATTTGTGGATGTGAGAAAATAGCCGAGGGTTTTGGAGCGATATCACACATGAAGCAAGAGTCTCATTAACAACACCTCATTCCTCCTTTGTAGTATTGGCTTTTCCTATAGACTCAATGTGATCTTGGACCACTAAAATGTAAAATGAAGAGTCTTGAGCTTTTGAGCTTGAGCCAACTTTTGTCCTTAGTATTTTGAGGATCCACTTTCATCATCCATGCCATGCCATTCATTGAGCTTTCCAAATAATAGTCTTGTAATAGCATTAGCTCAATGAGCTATATATTGTTATGAATTACCAAACCACCTAGGATAGTTGCACTTTCGAACCTCGCAGCACCTAGAGCTAGTTCAAGAGCTACACTAAATACATCCACCAAAGCGGGACTAGGGTTTTACGATCCTCGCGTCTAACCTGTAACCTCTTGTGTCATCTGTCGGTCCCGCTTTCACGATCCCCGCAACCGTGAGAAGGGATTCCAGGATCCCATAGGTGTCGCTTCCCACCGACATCTTTTGGCCGCTGTAGGCGCTATTGTGAGAATCTGGTCTAGTAGTTATTCGCGTATTCGCTGCTCGAAGGAGACGCTCAAGAAACGATTTATGCTCGGCAATAGAAAAGCTAAGTCATTCGTGAGCATTGGGTTATTTCCTTTATACTTAAGGTTATCGCCCCGAGGATCTTGCCTATGTATGGGAAAAATGCACCAAGGCCCCCGCAATTGGCAACACTTTGTTCTGCTTTCAGTCCGCCAAGAGCTCAAAGCGGCCGCACAAGAGTGGCGGGTAGCCTTCCGCGACCTGCAATGCTCTCGACATCGACTCGAGTCAAACTCGACTGGGGCGGCCGCCATGGCGGTAAGGTGGTTTGCCCGGCGGCAAGCACACCGCAGGCAGCTGGGGATCCGCCCATGACGCCGCCGGGTTTACGCTACCGAAAGCCTACCCAAAGGATTTAAGGTGGACATACAAGGAAAAATCGAACAGAAAATAACATGCATGATACTAAGAAATGTTGCAGATTTATGTTACATCGAATTGTTGCTGCGGTTCTAACTAGAGATAGCAATTTTCTTGGTTGTGAACCTGCAACGGCGAGCAGAGAACGGGATGCCTAATCCCGACGCTGGCCTCCACTCGTAATTCGCCGACACGGCCGACGACTTGATACGCCTCGAGCGCGCGAGGTCAAGACTTCGCAAGCGCCCAAAGGCGCGTCAAGTCGAGGTCGGGTACCAAAGGCGCCACCTTGGTGAGAACTTGATCATGGCACCTTGGCATAGCTTCCGGACTCGCTGCTAGTGAGGCCTGCCTGGAGCCGCCTAGAGCATCGACGACCTCTCAAAGAACATGGTCGACTACATTGGCGCCACACTCCATTCCGGACGATCACGTCCGCATCCCCATGATGGCCCGCGGCCATGGGCGACTGGACATGGCAGGCGATCGAGCCAACGGTTCTCGCTCCACGTGATCCGCGGGTTGAGGCCCTCATTCTTCCGCAACAGCTCGCCCACCTCCGGTGGCCGGTCCCTCCCTGGCCTCCGACAGCACCTTCTGGACTCTCCAGCTTTAGGTTGAGGTCTTGATGGAGTTGTTGTCCTCGTGAGAGCTCCCGTCCGGCCGACGATCGCGCCTTCGCCCATCGTGGCAATCGTTGAGCGTGTCCCTTCATGGGACAGCCAGTTCGCCCTTCACCTGTCGCGCCTGGCCCAGCTCCTCCACCTTGCCGCATGAGCCTGGGCCTGGGCATTGAATGCATCTTGTGCCTCTCGCTACAGCTCGCTGGTCCACGCAGGACAATCTTCTCCACCTCTCGCCCTTGCCGTGAAGCGTGGCGGCAAGCTTCTCCTCGTTGCAGCAAGGTCCTCCTCCCCGAGTGCAACAGCGCTCATCACTACAAAAATACACTTCCGTGATGATACGGTTTTCACAAGAGGTCGCGTTTTGTCATGCATGTACATCCATGACAAATTTATGACAATCAAGATAGTCATACCAGGTCGTCAGAGAAGTGTTCCATGACATTACCAAATTATCATCACGGTGTCCACTTCCATGACAATAAATTGCGCACATGTAAGTGCTTTCATCTAGGGTGACCGACACGGCATCCACCGTAACGAACGCCGTTAAGCTGGTCGGGTTTTGATCCGATAACCATTATCAGCCCCGACCAATGCGGATTTTCCACGGTAAAATCATCATTGGCGGAGGAAACACGGTCGGCTCATTGTTGGGACAGATGTCATCCACTCATTGGATGTATACGCTTATGATATACAGCGGCACGCCCAACATAGGCCCATTCTCGTGAAAAGGCCGCCCGCTTGACTTGGTCAAAGGTGACGGACCGCCCATGGAAAGCTCCTTAATGGCCTGCTCGATATAGCCCATTTACAACCCGCTAACCCAAGGTCTGCACGCCTCTATCCGAATTAGGCCCAAGAGCGCCGGCCATCCAATATGATTCCAAATTGTTACTTCCGCCCATGTATGGCCCATGACGCCTTTCGCCCATATGAGGCCCTATGTAACTCTTAGCCTATTAATGCCTGTGGTGAAATCGCCCACAATGAATAAAGTGTATCACTTAGACCCATTAACGGCCTGTAGAATCGCCCAATGAATAGTGTATCACTTTATACCCATTAAGGCCCATATTCAGCCTAACTTTCACCCATGTTATCTTTCGCCTTCTCGTAGCCCATTTATTCTTGGGCTCATTTCGGCATTCGCTTATTTACGCCCGTTACTCATTTTTCCGCCAGGGCCAAATTTAGCCCTGGTTACCGGCCTGTTGTGGTCCGTTATACATTGGGCCGCTTATAGCGCCATCAACACAGTTTATTAATGATGGCCCTTATGGTCGGCCCATGAACGGATTTATTCCAACTCTAGCCCGCTTACGCCATAATGCGCGCCGTTATTGGCCCATGTTCGCCAATCGATCATATGGCTCAGATAAGGCCCATTGATGATACTTAACCCAGAAGGCCCATTGTTTCACGGCCCGTAGAAGGCCCAATGTTTCTACGGCCCGCACGAGGCATACAGTTTTACGGTCCGTAGAAGGCCCATCGTTTTACGCCCATAGGAGGCCCGTGTCACTACAAAGAATATTAGCCCATGGTTATTGTGGCCTAGTTTTAAAAATAGGTTATTGCAGCTACTAGCAAACCACGGAAAAAGAAACGCACTAACTACAAGCAAACAAATAAACAAGACAACAAGGAAATAAATAAGCAAGAAACTTATGCTAGGCTATCACGCTACATTACATATTACATCCATCGGCATCAAAGTTCACCACCAAGGTAAATATAGGGAACACAACAAGATATAAACGCCGCAACAAGTCCAATCGAAACCACTTCAAGAGTTCAAGAAACAATATCCTGGTACCCATAATGTCGCAAGATGAAAGCTTATTAACTTTCTTGTTTACGCTTAAATCCTCCAGCTTGTCAAGGTAACAAGAAAGTACGATATGAATTCTGCATGGTTTCATTCCTCGGCTTTTGCCGCAGCACACCGATCGATGCCTTTCAGCTTGTAGCTGAGATCAAGAAGTCAAGTGATTCAGCAGCGAAGTTCGAAGAGCTTGTGCAGCAGTGATCGCCAAGAACTCAACACTACATCAACGCAGGACTGTGGGTTTTCTCACCGCTCTACAAGATCGTTTTATCACCTTTCTTGAGACCAGGGTTGTCTCACTATCTTGAACCTTATCTGCATTACTTTCTACCATTGTATGGGGTGCTCTTTTCCAATATTCTGCTTGCATACTACAAAAGAAACAAGAAGACACATCAGTGTTTAGCTTTGTAGTATACCAAACTCATTTTGGTAAACCGTTCAAGAGGGTGGACAGATAACAGATGAAACAAACATATATCTATGTACTATGGTCAATGATTGTCCATATCATTCTAGTTTATGTTCCTAATCAAGATAAAGACAGCTCAACTCATATATTTTTAAGACACAGCAAAGATAGACAGAATATAAGTGTGAGAAACTACACAACATTGGCAGCACTTGTAATGTGCATCACATGAGAACATAACTGCTTATACAACTTAAACTGAAATCAACATAGAGCAAGAAGTTAGAACAACAATCCAAAAAGAAATAGGTTTAAAACATACCTGCTGCGCCATTGGAGTTTCAATTGATCCTTCAAATTCAAAGTAGTTGGTATGAGTAAATACGTTGATACAATGCAAAGGAGTATGGACCATAGCTACGGAATCGACCCGAGAACATTGTTTCTTTTCGTGGAGTTTGGTTATTGTGGTGGTCTTCGTGTTTTGGGCAATCGCAAGAGCTTTACAAACCTGCCGTGTGGTACTGTGGTGGACATGGTGCTTTGTCAACTATAAGTGGGTTACTATCCGCTGGGGCGGTTAGATGGGTTGTAGCTGGTTGTCCTTCAAAGGTGTGTGCAAACTGAAGAGTCTCATTGTGTGGTGGGGCTATTAGGGCCAAGACAACCATGGTTCTATCTGACGACGGGTAGCACTGCCTTTGTGAAGAACGGGTTTTGCTCCTTAGATACGCCATCACCCCTCCAATTCAAATGATAAACAAGAAAAGAAGTTGAACGCATGACATTGTATGATAGACATATGGTAATTCACATATATGTTGTCTAACCAAACAGGACAGCATGACACAACACATATATGATGCCTAACTAAACAGATAGCATGACACAGCCAGATATATGATGGATAACTTAATGTGATATAATGGCATAATTCAACATATGATGAGTACCTAAACAGGATGACATGACAAAACTATATGATGTCTTTCTAAAATAGGTTGGGATGAAATAATTCACATACATGTTGTCTAAGTATACGTGATGGCATGATATAATTGACATAATTGATTCATATACTAACCAGTCGCACTCGCATGTATGATCTCTAAACCAAGATAGAATTCAATATGTCCATATGATGTCTAAACTAAGCAATGCAAGACACCATATGCATCATATGAGAAATATAAACATTGCAACTTAGAGCATACACCCTGTGGGATATAGGACGGTCATCTGCCTCTAATCCTCCTCTCGAGGAGCTCCTTGTAACCATCGAGATATATGCTTCACCATTGCCTGCTCAAGACCTTGTTTTCACTCCAGATTTTTCCATAACCGCTCAAATGGTTGATACATGAAGAGTAGTTCAATATACGTTTCACAATGGAATATGTAATGAAAAAAAAAGATGGCATGAGATAATTCACATATATGATGCCCGGATCCATGGCGTGCATAATTCACATATATGATAACTGGATGAAAACATGGCATTGCATAATTCATATCTAATAGAAAGCAAACAGAGGCATTCACACAAAGCATGTCTAATCTAAGTAGATGGCATGGCAATGCAAGACACCATATGCATGATATGAGCAATATAACCCAGCCAAGTTAGAGCATGCACCTGGGGGATACGACTCATCTCTCTCTGAATCCTCCTCCGAGGAGCTATTCAGAACCAGCAAGAAATCTGCATCGACGATAGCAATCGACCGTCAAGACCTTGTTTTCACTCCAGATTTTCTCATGACCGACTCAAATGGCTGATGCATAGGAAGAGTAGATGAATGTATAAACATTGTTGACAAATGGAATACATTATGGAAAAAATATGGCACGATACAATTCACATATAGGATGACTGGCTAAACAGATGGCATTGCATGATTCACGATATGATGCTCGGCTAAAGAAGATGTCATTGCATATTTTATATTTCTCCATTCCTAATATTTGTCTTTTTAGAGATTTCAAATGGACTACCACATACGGATGTATATAGACATATTTTAGAGTGTAGATTCACCATTTTGTTCCGTATGTAGTCACTTGTTGAAATCTCTAAAAGAAAAATATTTAGGAATGGTGGGAGTATGATATAGAAACCAAACAGTGGTATTCACACAAAGCAAATCTAAACTAAGCTGATGACATATAAGATGTATAATGTAAGCAATGCAAGGCGCCATATGCATGATATGACCAACATCAGATGACAGGTTAGAGCAAACACCTCGTGGTAAACAAGCATGGTCGGCTCCTTCCTAATCTCCATCCTAATAGTTATCTTCCTGAATACAACTGAAATGCAGGAGAGGGGGGCACTTCGCCCACCATGGAGCAGCGCCCGCATGACATTATATTCGACGCAACGGTCTTTTTCTCTACATGTTCAAGACGATTGTGTACAATATTTGACATGCATAATAAAAAAATAGTTAGATTTTGTAAGGCCTAAGGGGTGCATGCAAAATCAAGACTGATGGTAGCAAACGAGTGGATGGATCCAAAACTAATGATAGCAGGTAGATTATAGCTTAGTTTAAAAAGATAGACAATGGATCATCTATTGTTTGTTGCCCACCCAACATGAACCACATAGAAGACCCCAGATGAACCAGATAGTAGATGATACTATTCGCTGGGCTCGATATGAGACCCATGGGCAATTCAAACTCAAGATTGAATGATAGCAGGTAATAATAACCGATGTATAACGTAGCAAACATGAAAGACTGCACCTCTTCCGAACTGTTAGTCCTCGTGTTCATCTCGCTTGATGATGGTAATGCAAATATGGCTGCCGCAACGGGAAGATGATCTCGAGGCGCAAAAAAGTCTCAGGGGGATCTCTGCAAAGGAACGCTTCGATGGTGCACCTCGTGGGTGGATGACGGCACAGAGGAGCAGGACATAACACATGTAGTTTTGACGCCAATCAAAAGAAGTAAATCTGTAAGGGCTCTTAGAATTGGAGGATTCTATAAACGCAGGGATAGGAAAACACAGAATAGGATAGGAATGCACGGCAAAACAGAGCATTTGGAAACATAGGATTTCAGTCAACCTAGGTGTTTGGCTCACATGAATTGGAAGAACAAAGGAATGGAGAAACAAGTGATGCGACAAGTGTAACCTCTTTGGCATAGCCTTGTGGACCTCAAAGATCATTGGGTTGGACGTGGAGGATGGTGATGATGTTGTTGTGACTGCTTGAGGCGGGAAGAAGATCCGAGGCCTCGGAACGGCGGCGAGGGTATCGCTCACTGATGGACGTCCTGTTGGAGCAGCTCCGCTAAGGTGTAATACACGAGGCTGAAGCATGACAAGACGCATAACTTTAATCTGAAGTGGACCCTAATATCATCTCAATAGATGATGTAAAATACATCACCAAAAGTGCTAGATGTAAACGATCATAAGCGCCACGGCCGCTCCGACAGATGTTGTAAGTACTGCTCACTCGAACTTAATCAAGAAAATGAACTTCACAATGAAACTGAATTTTACCGTCAAACTGATTGAACTAGTAATAGAGCATTGCAATAGATGTTTAGGTGTCGAGCACTAGTAGAGAGAAGCAGGATCTAAATCAGCGACGCCGAGCAAGAACACACTAGCAGAGAGCAAGTCGCGCAGAGCACCGCGAAGCGAAAAGCTAAAGTAGCAACTCCTGTAGCTGAGGTCGGCAGCAGCGCAAGCGAGAGAGAGAGAGCAGCACGAACGAAAGCAGAGCAGTGCAAAAGCGACCACAACAAGAACAGAGCCAAGAGCGCCAGCGAGAGCCGAGCAGCCTGAGCTAGTGCCGCGTGGAAGTTGCCACGAGGAAGCAACGACATGGGGAGAGACGCCGTGGATGATGTGGCCGGCGACGCATTGCCGATGGAGACGCTTATGTCGGCTGTATCGAGCACCGCCCTGAGATCGAATAAAAGATAAAATGCAGCAGTGAGTGC
This sequence comes from Aegilops longissima, assembly GCA_021605205.1. Taxonomy (NCBI): domain Eukaryota; kingdom Viridiplantae; phylum Streptophyta; class Magnoliopsida; order Poales; family Poaceae; genus Aegilops; species Aegilops longissima. The sequence goes on from JAHIAM010004606.1 coordinate 29,842, forward strand.
AGAACCTTTGGTGGCGCCGAGTTGGCCTGCTTCATCGGAGGAATTGGTGAGGGTGCTGCTCCGTGGGGCAGGTCAAGACGGGGATTGAGGTGGCGCGAGACGAGGCGTAACGCTGGGCAGCTCCGAGGTGGAGGACGGGCGGCTGATCCGGCGGGACGACGAGATCGACAACGGATCCTCATCCGTGCGGTGGATGAGGGACGCGAGCTGTTGTGGTGGACGACGAGTCGGGAAGAGTCTCCCACATGGCCGGGAGGCCGACGGAGGAGCGTGGGTTTCACGGGTTTTGGCGGCTTGGTGTACTAATCGGGGCGAAGGGGGAGGGGCAAGCTTAGGGACGCGCTTGTCCAAATGTAGGGTAAGTTATCAAGAAATCCCCACCAGTTTTGACACCGCGACGTGGAGCCATTTCCGCCGAGGGGTAGGGGATTTCATGGTCCGGGCTGTGGAGCGATTTCGGATGAGGAGGGAGTTCGCAGGCCCAAATTTCCGGATAACAAGCGCGCTGGTTGAAGAAGCGGAGTTTCAGGTGAGAAAAGATACCGAGCTTGAAAATTTCGATAACAAGGTGCGGATTCCTTGTTCGGAAGAACAAACTTAACGTGTAAAAAATCATACAAGACACAAGAGAGTCATGTCCCTTTACTATATTGCTATAGATGCCATTAAAAAACTACAAGAAAAATGTAAAAAAATCAGGAGAACAAGATTACCCTGCACAGACCAAATCGATTCACACTTCTCAACAACAAAAAAACAAATCAATTCCCACCAAAGAAAGAGTAATGTCCCTTTATATGATTACGATGCCATGATCTCAAATTTCAATTTTGAATCCATGTTATGTTGAATTAATATATCATTAGGTGACATTGTGGTTTATAATTGATGTAGTCGCACATTTTGATCTTCCATCATATATGAACATTTTACTCCACCATGTGAACATATATATTGTCGCTACCATATGGACTAAATTTGAATCAATTTTCCTTATTTGAATACGATTGTCAAGTTATACAATAATTTAAATATTATCTTGATAACAAAAGACATGCATATAGCAGTAATCATATTTCATTATGAACTACATGTACCATACGCCTCCAATTCAAATATCTGTATCCATTTTATGTTGAATTCAAATCATAGTACATTATTGGTCTAGGTAGCTAGATGTTCGATAATCTAAACCCTGTTTTCATACATGATAATTTTGGCTGAATTGGGACAAGTTTTGGTATAAGCCTCTTGCAAAACCGAGATTCTCTCAACAAGCCTCGTGGTTCCGAGAGGGAACATGTCACCTTTGTGCTAAACGATATACGCGCCTCCCTGATTTTATTTACAGAGGCAACATAGAACTATATGAGTGCCCTGTTAAATTTTGGAATTATTTCGGTTCATTTGGCCTTTTTATACATTAATTGAGTTTTGGACTTTTAATGTGCATAATCTAAATATGAATTGCATGCACATGCTCCGTGCACCAAAGTGGGTTGAAAATCACATGTGTGTCCTTGGTTGAATTTCTAGGTCCCATGGAAGAAATGAGAATGAAATTCAAACATCTCAAGCCATGACTCTGCCGAGAACATTGAGAAACTTAGATTTTAAATTCATGTAAATCCAAAACTCGGTTGGAAATCATTAAACTTGGCATGGTGTCATGTCATGGCACTAACATGTTGTGGTAAAAAAATTGGGCCGATTTGGAAGCTCGTGGTTCTAAGAGGGAACATGCCACCTTTGAGTGTGAAACAATATACGCTGCCCCCCTTGAGTTTCTTAACAAAGGAAACATAGAACTACATTAGTGCCATGTTAAATTTTGGAATTATTCCAGGTTCGTTTGTTGTTTTTTATACATTAATTGAGTTTCTGGTCATTTAATGTGCATAAGTCAAATTTGAACTACAAGCACATGCTCCTCGCACCAAAGTTGGTTGAAAATCACATTTGTGTCCTCGGTGAATTTCTAGGTCCCATGCAAGAAATGAGAATAAAATTAAAACATCTGGATCGTGGTTCGCCGAGAACATTGAGAAACTTGGTTTCAAAATCTTGTAAATCCAAAACACATCTGAAAATCATGAAACTTGGCATGGATGTCATGTCATGGTACTACCATGTTGTGGTAAAAATGGCCGAATAGGAACATATTTTGGTATAATATTCTTGCAAACCAAGCTTTCTCAAGAAGGCTCATGGTTCGAGAGGGAATGTCACCTTGAGTGCTAAACGATATATGCTTGTCCCCTGAGTTTATTTACAAAGGCAACATAGAACTACATGAGTGCCTGTTAAATTTTGGAATTATTCCAGCTTGTTTGGCCTTATTTACACATTAATTGAGTTTTGGTCATTTAATGTGCATAATTCAAATTTGAACTATAAGCACGTGCTCCCTTGCACCAAAGTTGGTTGAAAATCACATTTGTGTCCTCGGGTGAATTTTACTCCCATGCAAAAATGAGAATAAGATTCAAACATCCGGGCATCGTGGCTCGGTCGAGAACATTGAGAAACTTGGTTTTAAAATCATGAAACTTGGCATGGTGTCATGGTCATAGTACCGTCAGGTAAAAAATTGGTTTAATAGGAACAAATTTTGGTATAAGCTTTGCAAATCGGAGCTTCTCAAGAAGGCTCGTGGTTCTGGAGGGAATGTCACCTTTGTGTGCATAATTCAAATTTGAAATACAAGCACATGTTCCAAAGGCACCAAAGTTGGTTGAAAATCACATGTGTGTCCTCCGGTAAATTTCTAGGTTCCATGCAAGAAATGGGAATGAAATTCAAAATTCTGGGCATCGGTGGGTTGGAAACATTGAGAAACTTAGTTTTTAATTCTGTAAATCCAAAACACACATGAAAATAATGAATTTGGCTTGGTGCCATGACATGGCACCAACATGTTGTGGTAAATTTGCAGTCCGATTGGCATACGCATACATTAACAATCAACAAAGTCATTTGGAACAAGTGTTGTCACATAACGGAAACACAAGTATTATTGAAACCATATGCTCTACTTACTAGTACCATTTACGTGCCGCCACGCCGCCCCCATTTTTTATTAGCTAGGAGGCGCCGCAGGGTAGCTATTTGAGTAGAGGCGGCGACGATCACAAGGCTGCTTATCGAGAGGAGAGCCTTGACTCCATCTGCCGCCCACTCTCTCCCAAGGTCTCCATTAATGGCGCCCGAGCCTCTGCTTAATGGCGTATATGTCTCACTCGATCGAGATTTAAGAGAGAAAAAGAAAATCTGAAAGCACGGATCTTGATGTAAGATCCGACGGACCTATATAGCATCTATCATGACTTATAGCAAGACTGATGAATATATAAGGACGATTTTTATTTTTTGATCAAAGAAGGGCTTGCCCTTCCGATTTTCATTATCGAAACCACCACAATTCACAAGAAGTTCAGCACAACTCCAGCCTAACACGAAGGACTACCGATTGAAATCACAACATCCCAAGAGGCCAACAAAGGCCAAACATCCGCGCTAGAACCCAACATTTCACAACCGATTTACACAATCCACATCCTAAACCGATTATTACATCAAAAGAAACCAGGAACCAAGGAAGCCCACCAGAACTAGAAGAAAAGAACGCTGTGGTCGCCACAAAGAAGAATTTTCTTCATTCTAGCTCGCAACATTGATCTTCCACAGAAAGATAAGGACGATTAATTGTCTTACGAATTAGAAAGATAATTAAAAGTACATGCGGCTACCCAAATACACAAGGGCAAAAGAAGAAGGAAGACAAGGATCTGGTTCACGATCTCTACTTTCTTGATGCGTTGCTGCAGCCGGAACTAGTCTCCGCAGCGAGCGGGATGAGTTTTCGTGTCCTCAAGACGCTGCTTGAGAACATCCACGGATTCCTCCACCAGCCTTTGGCGCCGCTAGGAGCATGTCATTCTCGCCCATAAGTTTTTGACGACGATGCCGTCCTCTTCAACAAGGCACCGTCTCCTCCGCTGGTCTGCACTTCGATGATCTTCAGCAGGTCGCGCCGCCCGAGCCTCTCATTGCCCTCCTTAGTTGTCGGATGACGCCGTAGCCTATTAAATGAGGCTTTCACGCCGCCTTGCAACTCGCCAAGCCGGAGATCTGATCCATCTCGGCTATGGACGATCGCATGCACGCGCTCAGTACGCCGCCGCTCGCAGAAATTTTCTGCGCCGCGCGCCGTGGGACATATTTGCTGCATTCGTGGCGCCGCGGGACATCTCGCTGTCACAAGGGCGCTGCCGACCAAGTACAGATCGACGGGCACGGACCTCCGTGCTGCTTCGGGCGCCGACGGGTACCTCTGCTGCTACTCACGCGGCGATATGCCGGCTGCCTCGCAGCAGGCGACATCTCTCGGCCCGCCCATGCCTCTCCCCGGTGGCAATTCGACCTTAACTCACGCTGGCCATGGCGACGCAAGGGAACGATCCTGAATGACTTGTTTGTTTTTGTGGATGAGGAGTTGAGGAGGAATGTGCAGTCATCTTGGCATCCTAGTATTTATAACCGAGTACTAATACGCCCTGAATGGGAAACCGCTTAGGTTGTGATCGTGTGAACAGGTTTGGAATTCAATAGCGTGGTACTAATACGCCCTAAATCGGAAATCATTTAGGTTGTGATCGTGTGAACAGGTTTGCAATTCAATATAACGTGGAGTAATTTGAATGTGATGAGACGAAGCTCAAAATTTATTGACGGTTCTAGTTTCAAGTAACTATTCCGGATGGAGTACTTTTTCTACTCCTTTCCGCTTTATAGGGCTTATCTAAAATTTAGTTTTTCCATTTTATAAGGCTCAATTTGGTTGTTCCTCAACACATGTTCAGATTCCAAGGTGCATTAAATCATTGCATGTGTATTAGAGAAAATTGACCAATGCATGTACTTTATGCATGCATGCATTGCAATTAATGCATTGATAAACATAATTTTTGAGAAAACAAGAGCATTAATTAGGTGCTTTTGCAAACTACAAAAATATTCCACCACTCACCATAAACTGGAAAGGAGGGAGTACCGCTGTACGCAATAATTGGCACCATCAGATACATATCTTATGGTTAATGGGCATTCGACAGAATAGCTGCATGGCGCAGCTCTAGGCTCGCCCTTTTTCAGACGGATTAAACCTATTCTTGGGACTTCTCGCACGCACTATCGTACACCCACAAAAACTTGTACTCTGAGTTTAGTAGTATTATACAGGAAGAGAAGAGGTGCACGGACGCACTGGCCCTCTCACACACGCTGCCTGTTTTTCTCGAAAAGGAGGATGATGACCCTGCCTCTGATCTGGGAGTCACACACGATCATAGCTACTTAATTGTAGTGTTCTCAACCATCCGATTGGTTCTATCATGGATGTACCTATATACCAAAACATGTCTAGATACATCTATATTTTGACAAATGGAAGGCATGTATTGTGGAACGGAGTGAAGAATATCAAAATGGATAAAAGAGGATGTATCTAGAACTAAAATATGTCTACGTACATCTCCTTTTATCCATTTTGATGACAAGTAGTACTTCTTACCCAAAGGAACTTTATATCCAATGCATACAAAATATCCGCTCGATCGTTGGAAATTACCGATCGATGTCAAGTAATTGCTGCATAGCCACCAAACCCACCATTTCTTAAGCTAAAGTAGACCAAGGTAATCCCTATATTAGCATATTACTAAGATAAATAGAAGGCACTCACAAAACATTTAGGACGTGAGCTTGTCAATCTGAATGGAGGACACAAGCTTAGCTCTGCCAGAGCTTGGGCGGAACTGCCAAGAAGGTCAGCTCTCGACGCCGACGCCACCGAATCCTTGCTGCTTGTCACCCATTTCCACCTTGACGACGCTTCGGTTTAAAATAGGGCTCTCAAGGGCCGCTCGCCCACAGCTTGGCCAAGTAGTGCGGCAGTGGGGACGCCCATTCGATGTAGACGACCGACATGGCGATAGCGCCACCGATGTCAAGCACGCCGCCGACCAAGAAAAATGCGCGCGTCCTCCTCCACGAAGAACAAGAGCCGGGTTCACAGCGGCACTTGCAGCTGGAGCACCTTGTTGCATGGATCATGCACGGCATGGATGCGCGGTGCTAATGTGGTGGTAGAGCCGCGGCGGGCCTTCGTGAGGAGTCGGAGCGGATACCCATTCACCAACATGAGCTTGATGTCTTCGCTTGTGTAGCTCTTTGATGACTTGTCCTTCCTTTTCAATCCTTGCTTCTCCGTGAGGATCTTCGCTCATAACATCATCTCTACTCCTCCTCTCTCTTGGTGGTGATTCTTCTTTGCTTCTTCTTTTGGAGAATCTTCTTCTTTGTAGGGTTCCGACACTCATTGAATAGTGTCCAGGCCTCCCACAATTGTAGCAATTGCGCCTCGACTAGAAGATCTTTTGTCATGGTAAGTCCTTGACTTGGAGCTTCTTTTCTTGCTTCTACTTTGTAGAATTTGTTGAAGTTCTTCACCATTAAGCTCAATTCTTCATTGAAGGTTTGTTTCTCACTTGATGATGGGGCTTCACTTGAGGCTTTGTAAGCACCACTTGACTTGTTGTGAAGTTCCTCCTTATCCTTGAGTGACATCTCATGAGCAACAATTCTTCCAATGACTTCCGCTATTCGAGATCTTTGTAGTTTGGCATCATTTGGATCAATGTGCACACGGTATCATACTTTCCATCCAATGCTCTTAGGATCTTCTTGATGATGAATCTGTCGGTCATCTCTTCACTCCCTAAGCCGCAATCTCATTTGTAATAAGAGCAAGCTAGAGTACATTTCAGAGACACCTTCACCATCCTTCATTTTGAACTTGTCAAGTTGACTTTGAGCACATCCAACTTGGATTCCTTGACGGATCGGTACCTTCATGCATATCAATCAAAGTATCCCAAATTTCTTTTGCATTCTCAAGATTGATTTTGTTGAATTCTTCGGGCACAATTGCTGAAGATGATATCACAAGCTTGAGCGTTGTATTGTAGCATCTTCAATTCTTCAAGATTAGCTTCACGTTCGGCTCTCTCCCATCAAAGAATTCACCTTGCAAGCCAATACAAATAATTTCCCAAACGACGGGTTATGTCCGAGAATATGCATTTTCATCTTATGCTTCCAACTAGCAAAATTAGTACCATCAAAGTAAGGACCTCTACGGTGATAATTTCTCGCTAGACGCCATACTCTCCTAGGTTGTGAAACCAAGGCTATGACCACCAAAAGCTATGGAAATCAAAGCAAATGGAGACCAAAGCTCTGATACCACTTGTAGGACCTTGAAGCATGTCTAGAGGCGGGGTGATTAGACTACTTGACCAATTAAAAACTTAACCTTTTCCCAATTTTAGAGTTTGATAGATTTTAGCTATGTTAGGACAAGTCAAGCAATCATCACACAAATCAAGCAAGCATGCAAAGAGTATATAGGCAGCGGAAATTAAAGCATGCAACTTGCAAGAAAGTAAATGGAAGGGTTTGGAGGATTCAAACGCAATTGGAGACACGGATGTTTTTGGTGTGGTTCCGAGGTGCTATTGTACTCCACGTTGATGGAGACTTCAACCCACTAAGAGTAATGGTTCTGGAGTCCACGAGGGCTCCACCCACAAGGGTCCACGAAGAAGCAACCTTGTTCTATCCCACCATGGCCACGCCACTAAGGACTTGCCTCACTAGTGTAGATCTTCAAAGCAGGCGATCTCCTGCTTACAAACTCCTTGGTTCAACTCCACAATCTTGTCTGAGGCTCCCAAGTGACACCTAGCCAATCTAGGAGACACCACTTCCAAGAAGCAAATGAAATGGTTGATGATGAACTCCTTGCTCTTGTGCTTCAAATGATAGTCTCCCAACACTCAACTCTCTCTCATAGGATTTGGATCTGGAAAGAGGGTTTGAGTGGAAAGCAACTTGGGGAAGGCTAGAGATCAAGATTCATATAGGAATGGAATATCTTGGCCTCAACACATGAGTAGGTAGTTCTTTCTCTAAATGGTAAGTTGGAAGTGTAAGTTCAGTCTCGATGGCTCTTCCATGAATGAAGAGGAGGTGGAGGTATATAGCTCCACACACAAAATCTAACTACATTAATACAATTTCAAACTCGGTGGGACCGATTCAACACTGGCCTGACCGATTTAGTAAACCTAGTGACCATTAGTGATTTTTGTGGACTGATATAACTCGTGAGACCGATTCGTTAGGGTTAGGGCATAACGTAATCTCGGTAAGACTGACATACAAACTCGTGAGACCGATTTTGGTAATAAGCTTTCCAGAGAGTTGGTCGTAAAATCAGTGGGACCGATTTGCTTTTCGGTGAGACCAAATGTTACAAAAGGAAACAGAGTTTACATTGCAATCTCGGTGGGACTGACGCCACTTCGTTAGACCGAAATGTTAAGGGAAACAGAGAGATTATAATCCATCTCGTGAGACCTGAGATCCCTATCGGTAGGACCGATTTGCCTAGGGTTTGTGGTAGCTATGACTTTTGAAATCGGTGGCGCTGGTAGGAAGAATCGGTGGACCGATTTGGCTTTGTGTTTAGGTCATTTGTGGATGTGAGAAAATAGCCGAGGGTTTTGGAGCGATATCACACATGAAGCAAGAGTCTCATTAACAACACCTCATTCCTCCTTTGTAGTATTGGCTTTTCCTATAGACTCAATGTGATCTTGGACCACTAAAATGTAAAATGAAGAGTCTTGAGCTTTTGAGCTTGAGCCAACTTTTGTCCTTAGTATTTTGAGGATCCACTTTCATCATCCATGCCATGCCATTCATTGAGCTTTCCAAATAATAGTCTTGTAATAGCATTAGCTCAATGAGCTATATATTGTTATGAATTACCAAACCACCTAGGATAGTTGCACTTTCGAACCTCGCAGCACCTAGAGCTAGTTCAAGAGCTACACTAAATACATCCACCAAAGCGGGACTAGGGTTTTACGATCCTCGCGTCTAACCTGTAACCTCTTGTGTCATCTGTCGGTCCCGCTTTCACGATCCCCGCAACCGTGAGAAGGGATTCCAGGATCCCATAGGTGTCGCTTCCCACCGACATCTTTTGGCCGCTGTAGGCGCTATTGTGAGAATCTGGTCTAGTAGTTATTCGCGTATTCGCTGCTCGAAGGAGACGCTCAAGAAACGATTTATGCTCGGCAATAGAAAAGCTAAGTCATTCGTGAGCATTGGGTTATTTCCTTTATACTTAAGGTTATCGCCCCGAGGATCTTGCCTATGTATGGGAAAAATGCACCAAGGCCCCCGCAATTGGCAACACTTTGTTCTGCTTTCAGTCCGCCAAGAGCTCAAAGCGGCCGCACAAGAGTGGCGGGTAGCCTTCCGCGACCTGCAATGCTCTCGACATCGACTCGAGTCAAACTCGACTGGGGCGGCCGCCATGGCGGTAAGGTGGTTTGCCCGGCGGCAAGCACACCGCAGGCAGCTGGGGATCCGCCCATGACGCCGCCGGGTTTACGCTACCGAAAGCCTACCCAAAGGATTTAAGGTGGACATACAAGGAAAAATCGAACAGAAAATAACATGCATGATACTAAGAAATGTTGCAGATTTATGTTACATCGAATTGTTGCTGCGGTTCTAACTAGAGATAGCAATTTTCTTGGTTGTGAACCTGCAACGGCGAGCAGAGAACGGGATGCCTAATCCCGACGCTGGCCTCCACTCGTAATTCGCCGACACGGCCGACGACTTGATACGCCTCGAGCGCGCGAGGTCAAGACTTCGCAAGCGCCCAAAGGCGCGTCAAGTCGAGGTCGGGTACCAAAGGCGCCACCTTGGTGAGAACTTGATCATGGCACCTTGGCATAGCTTCCGGACTCGCTGCTAGTGAGGCCTGCCTGGAGCCGCCTAGAGCATCGACGACCTCTCAAAGAACATGGTCGACTACATTGGCGCCACACTCCATTCCGGACGATCACGTCCGCATCCCCATGATGGCCCGCGGCCATGGGCGACTGGACATGGCAGGCGATCGAGCCAACGGTTCTCGCTCCACGTGATCCGCGGGTTGAGGCCCTCATTCTTCCGCAACAGCTCGCCCACCTCCGGTGGCCGGTCCCTCCCTGGCCTCCGACAGCACCTTCTGGACTCTCCAGCTTTAGGTTGAGGTCTTGATGGAGTTGTTGTCCTCGTGAGAGCTCCCGTCCGGCCGACGATCGCGCCTTCGCCCATCGTGGCAATCGTTGAGCGTGTCCCTTCATGGGACAGCCAGTTCGCCCTTCACCTGTCGCGCCTGGCCCAGCTCCTCCACCTTGCCGCATGAGCCTGGGCCTGGGCATTGAATGCATCTTGTGCCTCTCGCTACAGCTCGCTGGTCCACGCAGGACAATCTTCTCCACCTCTCGCCCTTGCCGTGAAGCGTGGCGGCAAGCTTCTCCTCGTTGCAGCAAGGTCCTCCTCCCCGAGTGCAACAGCGCTCATCACTACAAAAATACACTTCCGTGATGATACGGTTTTCACAAGAGGTCGCGTTTTGTCATGCATGTACATCCATGACAAATTTATGACAATCAAGATAGTCATACCAGGTCGTCAGAGAAGTGTTCCATGACATTACCAAATTATCATCACGGTGTCCACTTCCATGACAATAAATTGCGCACATGTAAGTGCTTTCATCTAGGGTGACCGACACGGCATCCACCGTAACGAACGCCGTTAAGCTGGTCGGGTTTTGATCCGATAACCATTATCAGCCCCGACCAATGCGGATTTTCCACGGTAAAATCATCATTGGCGGAGGAAACACGGTCGGCTCATTGTTGGGACAGATGTCATCCACTCATTGGATGTATACGCTTATGATATACAGCGGCACGCCCAACATAGGCCCATTCTCGTGAAAAGGCCGCCCGCTTGACTTGGTCAAAGGTGACGGACCGCCCATGGAAAGCTCCTTAATGGCCTGCTCGATATAGCCCATTTACAACCCGCTAACCCAAGGTCTGCACGCCTCTATCCGAATTAGGCCCAAGAGCGCCGGCCATCCAATATGATTCCAAATTGTTACTTCCGCCCATGTATGGCCCATGACGCCTTTCGCCCATATGAGGCCCTATGTAACTCTTAGCCTATTAATGCCTGTGGTGAAATCGCCCACAATGAATAAAGTGTATCACTTAGACCCATTAACGGCCTGTAGAATCGCCCAATGAATAGTGTATCACTTTATACCCATTAAGGCCCATATTCAGCCTAACTTTCACCCATGTTATCTTTCGCCTTCTCGTAGCCCATTTATTCTTGGGCTCATTTCGGCATTCGCTTATTTACGCCCGTTACTCATTTTTCCGCCAGGGCCAAATTTAGCCCTGGTTACCGGCCTGTTGTGGTCCGTTATACATTGGGCCGCTTATAGCGCCATCAACACAGTTTATTAATGATGGCCCTTATGGTCGGCCCATGAACGGATTTATTCCAACTCTAGCCCGCTTACGCCATAATGCGCGCCGTTATTGGCCCATGTTCGCCAATCGATCATATGGCTCAGATAAGGCCCATTGATGATACTTAACCCAGAAGGCCCATTGTTTCACGGCCCGTAGAAGGCCCAATGTTTCTACGGCCCGCACGAGGCATACAGTTTTACGGTCCGTAGAAGGCCCATCGTTTTACGCCCATAGGAGGCCCGTGTCACTACAAAGAATATTAGCCCATGGTTATTGTGGCCTAGTTTTAAAAATAGGTTATTGCAGCTACTAGCAAACCACGGAAAAAGAAACGCACTAACTACAAGCAAACAAATAAACAAGACAACAAGGAAATAAATAAGCAAGAAACTTATGCTAGGCTATCACGCTACATTACATATTACATCCATCGGCATCAAAGTTCACCACCAAGGTAAATATAGGGAACACAACAAGATATAAACGCCGCAACAAGTCCAATCGAAACCACTTCAAGAGTTCAAGAAACAATATCCTGGTACCCATAATGTCGCAAGATGAAAGCTTATTAACTTTCTTGTTTACGCTTAAATCCTCCAGCTTGTCAAGGTAACAAGAAAGTACGATATGAATTCTGCATGGTTTCATTCCTCGGCTTTTGCCGCAGCACACCGATCGATGCCTTTCAGCTTGTAGCTGAGATCAAGAAGTCAAGTGATTCAGCAGCGAAGTTCGAAGAGCTTGTGCAGCAGTGATCGCCAAGAACTCAACACTACATCAACGCAGGACTGTGGGTTTTCTCACCGCTCTACAAGATCGTTTTATCACCTTTCTTGAGACCAGGGTTGTCTCACTATCTTGAACCTTATCTGCATTACTTTCTACCATTGTATGGGGTGCTCTTTTCCAATATTCTGCTTGCATACTACAAAAGAAACAAGAAGACACATCAGTGTTTAGCTTTGTAGTATACCAAACTCATTTTGGTAAACCGTTCAAGAGGGTGGACAGATAACAGATGAAACAAACATATATCTATGTACTATGGTCAATGATTGTCCATATCATTCTAGTTTATGTTCCTAATCAAGATAAAGACAGCTCAACTCATATATTTTTAAGACACAGCAAAGATAGACAGAATATAAGTGTGAGAAACTACACAACATTGGCAGCACTTGTAATGTGCATCACATGAGAACATAACTGCTTATACAACTTAAACTGAAATCAACATAGAGCAAGAAGTTAGAACAACAATCCAAAAAGAAATAGGTTTAAAACATACCTGCTGCGCCATTGGAGTTTCAATTGATCCTTCAAATTCAAAGTAGTTGGTATGAGTAAATACGTTGATACAATGCAAAGGAGTATGGACCATAGCTACGGAATCGACCCGAGAACATTGTTTCTTTTCGTGGAGTTTGGTTATTGTGGTGGTCTTCGTGTTTTGGGCAATCGCAAGAGCTTTACAAACCTGCCGTGTGGTACTGTGGTGGACATGGTGCTTTGTCAACTATAAGTGGGTTACTATCCGCTGGGGCGGTTAGATGGGTTGTAGCTGGTTGTCCTTCAAAGGTGTGTGCAAACTGAAGAGTCTCATTGTGTGGTGGGGCTATTAGGGCCAAGACAACCATGGTTCTATCTGACGACGGGTAGCACTGCCTTTGTGAAGAACGGGTTTTGCTCCTTAGATACGCCATCACCCCTCCAATTCAAATGATAAACAAGAAAAGAAGTTGAACGCATGACATTGTATGATAGACATATGGTAATTCACATATATGTTGTCTAACCAAACAGGACAGCATGACACAACACATATATGATGCCTAACTAAACAGATAGCATGACACAGCCAGATATATGATGGATAACTTAATGTGATATAATGGCATAATTCAACATATGATGAGTACCTAAACAGGATGACATGACAAAACTATATGATGTCTTTCTAAAATAGGTTGGGATGAAATAATTCACATACATGTTGTCTAAGTATACGTGATGGCATGATATAATTGACATAATTGATTCATATACTAACCAGTCGCACTCGCATGTATGATCTCTAAACCAAGATAGAATTCAATATGTCCATATGATGTCTAAACTAAGCAATGCAAGACACCATATGCATCATATGAGAAATATAAACATTGCAACTTAGAGCATACACCCTGTGGGATATAGGACGGTCATCTGCCTCTAATCCTCCTCTCGAGGAGCTCCTTGTAACCATCGAGATATATGCTTCACCATTGCCTGCTCAAGACCTTGTTTTCACTCCAGATTTTTCCATAACCGCTCAAATGGTTGATACATGAAGAGTAGTTCAATATACGTTTCACAATGGAATATGTAATGAAAAAAAAAGATGGCATGAGATAATTCACATATATGATGCCCGGATCCATGGCGTGCATAATTCACATATATGATAACTGGATGAAAACATGGCATTGCATAATTCATATCTAATAGAAAGCAAACAGAGGCATTCACACAAAGCATGTCTAATCTAAGTAGATGGCATGGCAATGCAAGACACCATATGCATGATATGAGCAATATAACCCAGCCAAGTTAGAGCATGCACCTGGGGGATACGACTCATCTCTCTCTGAATCCTCCTCCGAGGAGCTATTCAGAACCAGCAAGAAATCTGCATCGACGATAGCAATCGACCGTCAAGACCTTGTTTTCACTCCAGATTTTCTCATGACCGACTCAAATGGCTGATGCATAGGAAGAGTAGATGAATGTATAAACATTGTTGACAAATGGAATACATTATGGAAAAAATATGGCACGATACAATTCACATATAGGATGACTGGCTAAACAGATGGCATTGCATGATTCACGATATGATGCTCGGCTAAAGAAGATGTCATTGCATATTTTATATTTCTCCATTCCTAATATTTGTCTTTTTAGAGATTTCAAATGGACTACCACATACGGATGTATATAGACATATTTTAGAGTGTAGATTCACCATTTTGTTCCGTATGTAGTCACTTGTTGAAATCTCTAAAAGAAAAATATTTAGGAATGGTGGGAGTATGATATAGAAACCAAACAGTGGTATTCACACAAAGCAAATCTAAACTAAGCTGATGACATATAAGATGTATAATGTAAGCAATGCAAGGCGCCATATGCATGATATGACCAACATCAGATGACAGGTTAGAGCAAACACCTCGTGGTAAACAAGCATGGTCGGCTCCTTCCTAATCTCCATCCTAATAGTTATCTTCCTGAATACAACTGAAATGCAGGAGAGGGGGGCACTTCGCCCACCATGGAGCAGCGCCCGCATGACATTATATTCGACGCAACGGTCTTTTTCTCTACATGTTCAAGACGATTGTGTACAATATCTGACATGCATAATAAAAAAATAGTTAGATTTTGTAAGGCCTAAGGGGTGCATGCAAAATCAAGACTGATGGTAGCAAACGAGTGGATGGATCCAAAACTAATGATAGCAGGTAGATTATAGCTTCAGTTTAAAAAGATAGACAATGGATCATCTATTGTTTGTTGCCCACCCAACATGAACCACATAGAAGACCCCAGATGAACCAGATAGTAGATGATACTATTCGCTGGGCTCGATATGAGACCCATGGGCAATTCAAACTCAAGATTGAATGATAGCAGGTAATAATAACCGATGTATAACGTAGCAAACATGAAAGACTGCACCTCTTCCGAACTGTTAGTCCTCGTGTTCATCTCGCTTGATGATGGTAATGCAAATATGGCTGCCGCAACGGGAAGATGATCTCGAGGCGCAAAAAAGTCTCAGGGGGATCTCTGCAAAGGAACGCTTCGATGGTGCACCTCGTGGGTGGATGACGGCACAGAGGAGCAGGACATAACACATGTAGTTTTGACGCCAATCAAAAGAAGTAAATCTGTAAGGGCTCTTAGAATTGGAGGATTCTATAAACGCAGGGATAGGAAAACACAGAATAGGATAGGAATGCACGGCAAAACAGAGCATTTGGAAACATAGGATTTCAGTCAACCTAGGTGTTTGGCTCACATGAATTGGAAGAACAAAGGAATGGAGAAACAAGTGATGCGACAAGTGTAACCTCTTTGGCATAGCCTTGTGGACCTCAAAGATCATTGGGTTGGACGTGGAGGATGGTGATGATGTTGTTGTGACTGCTTGAGGCGGGAAGAAGATCCGAGGCCTCGGAACGGCGGCGAGGGTATCGCTCACTGATGGACGTCCTGTTGGAGCAGCTCCGCTAAGGTGTAATACACGAGGCTGAAGCATGACAAGACGCATAACTTTAATCTGAAGTGGACCCTAATATCATCTCAATAGATGATGTAAAATACATCACCAAAAGTGCTAGATGTAAACGATCATAAGCGCCACGGCCGCTCCGACAGATGTTGTAAGTACTGCTCACTCGAACTTAATCAAGAAAATGAACTTCACAATGAAACTGAATTTTACCGTCAAACTGATTGAACTAGTAATAGAGCATTGCAATAGATGTTTAGGTGTCGAGCACTAGTAGAGAGAAGCAGGATCTAAATCAGCGACGCCGAGCAAGAACACACTAGCAGAGAGCAAGTCGCGCAGAGCACCGCGAAGCGAAAAGCTAAAGTAGCAACTCCTGTAGCTGAGGTCGGCAGCAGCGCAAGCGAGAGAGAGAGAGCAGCACGAACGAAAGCAGAGCAGTGCAAAAGCGACCACAACAAGAACAGAGCCAAGAGCGCCAGCGAGAGCCGAGCAGCCTGAGCTAGTGCCGCGTGGAAGTTGCCACGAGGAAGCAACGACATGGGGAGAGACGCCGTGGATGATGTGGCCGGCGACGCATTGCCGATGGAGACGCTTATGTCGGCTGTATCGAGCACCGCCCTGAGATCGAATAAAAGATAAAATGCAGCAGTGAGTGCAGAACCTTTGGTGGCGCCGAGTTGGCCTGCTTCATCGGAGGAATTGGTGAGGGTGCTGCTCCGTGGGGCAGGTCAAGACGGGGATTGAGGTGGCGCGAGACGAGGCGTAACGCTGGGCAGCTCCGAGGTGGAGGACGGGCGGCTGATCCGGCGGGACGACGAGATCGACAACGGATCCTCATCCGTGCGGTGGATGAGGGACGCGAGCTGTTGTGGTGGACGACGAGTCGGGAAGAGTCTCCCACATGGCCGGGAGGCCGACGGAGGAGCGTGGGTTTCACGGGTTTTGGCGGCTTGGTGTACTAATCGGGGCGAAGGGGGAGGGGCAAGCTTAGGGACGCGCTTGTCCAAATGTAGGGTAAGTTATCAAGAAATCCCCACCAGTTTTGACACCGCGACGTGGAGCCATTTCCGCCGAGGGGTAGGGGATTTCATGGTCCGGGCTGTGGAGCGATTTCGGATGAGGAGGGAGTTCGCAGGCCCAAATTTCCGGATAACAAGCGCGCTGGTTGAAGAAGCGGAGTTTCAGGTGAGAAAAGATACCGAGCTTGAAAATTTCGATAACAAGGTGCGGATTCCTTGTTCGGAAGAACAAACTTAACGTGTAAAAAATCATACAAGACACAAGAGAGTCATGTCCCTTTACTATATTGCTATAGATGCCATTAAAAAACTACAAGAAAAATGTAAAAAAATCAGGAGAACAAGATTACCCTGCACAGACCAAATCGATTCACACTTCTCAACAACAAAAAAACAAATCAATTCCCACCAAAGAAAGAGTAATGTCCCTTTATATGATTACGATGCCATGATCTCAAATTTCAATTTTGAATCCATGTTATGTTGAATTAATATATCATTAGGTGACATTGTGGTTTATAATTGATGTAGTCGCACATTTTGATCTTCCATCATATATGAACATTTTACTCCACCATGTGAACATATATATTGTCGCTACCATATGGACTAAATTTGAATCAATTTTCCTTATTTGAATACGATTGTCAAGTTATACAATAATTTAAATATTATCTTGATAACAAAAGACATGCATATAGCAGTAATCATATTTCATTATGAACTACATGTACCATACGCCTCCAATTCAAATATCTGTATCCATTTTATGTTGAATTCAAATCATAGTACATTATTGGTCTAGGTAGCTAGATGTTCGATAATCTAAACCCTGTTTTCATACATGATAATTTTGGCTGAATTGGGACAAGTTTTGGTATAAGCCTCTTGCAAAACCGAGATTCTCTCAACAAGCCTCGTGGTTCCGAGAGGGAACATGTCACCTTTGTGCTAAACGATATACGCGCCTCCCTGATTTTATTTACAGAGGCAACATAGAACTATATGAGTGCCCTGTTAAATTTTGGAATTATTTCGGTTCATTTGGCCTTTTTATACATTAATTGAGTTTTGGACTTTTAATGTGCATAATCTAAATATGAATTGCATGCACATGCTCCGTGCACCAAAGTGGGTTGAAAATCACATGTGTGTCCTTGGTTGAATTTCTAGGTCCCATGGAAGAAATGAGAATTCGGCCCAGCATTGTTTTGGCCTCAAAAACGCTACCCCCACGGCCAGGCCATCCCTCCACCCGACCCCGTTATTCTTCGCCGTGTAGGCCCACCCCGACCAACCAGAAGTTTCCCACCTTCCGCCCCGAACTCCACCGCGGCCCTTTCCCATCTCCGGTCTTCCAATTCCTTGGTCCCCCATCGCCTGCGCCGGGCGTGGCGGGTCAAATACGAGGTCATAAGAGGATCAGATGGAGAGTCGGGCGGGACCCACGAGGTCCATGGTCGCACGCAAGGAAAGTTCTCCATTACGGTGACCGTAATGGGAAGGGCTTCGATTTCAAAAACGCCCCCCACGGGTCGGACCCACCAGCTATTCTTCGCACGCAAGGAAGTGCCTCCTTATTACGCACCAAAAATGAATACCCTGCTAGCTGGGACCCACCAAGTGGGTGGCTGACTTAGGGCCTACTGTTGACGAGGACGGAGGGCTTTGTCAACTTAGTCAATATGAACGATTCTAGCCCGGATCGTAGATGTCCATCCAACGGCCATAGTGTTCCAACCTCCGTCTTCTTGCTCCACCCCAAAGCATGGTCGTGGCGCCTCGCCTCGTGGGGTGATGCCCGGAGGCCTCACCGCCCCTACTACTCCCACCGCTGGCCGGGTATCCTCTACTCACCCACACCCCCGTTATTCTCCAAAGGAGCCTCACGCCAAGCCAAACCATGAACCTCAGATTCTCTCCCCGGGGCATCCACGCGTTTTCCCCGCCCCGCGCCCCTTCCTAGGCCCGTCCCCACCGCCTTTTGTTCCAAGGTTCAATGTGGTCAACGACCGACTTCCATCGGAAGAGTATCAGACGGGAGAGGCCGAAGGGTCCAAGGCCAAGCCAGTTTTTGTGATTTGCCAAGTAAGTCGCTTTGTCGCCTTTGGCTGCAAATCTTTCAAGACAGGAGAGCTTCATTCGGCGGAGAAAATGGCCTATCAAGAATGAGAAATGGGTGTACATTTTAAAACACATCAAACCGCAATTAGTTTCAAATATCTTTTTTCATTTCGAGATTTTAAATTACATTAATTTTTATGTGGAGAATTTGTTGATTTTATATTGATATACATTTATTTTTAAAATCAGTTTGAATGTGAGTCAAATTTGGATTAAAAAGTTCGACCGACCAAATATGCAAAATTTATAATTTTTAACCTACAATATGGGCTGTAACAAAAAAGAATATGGGCTCCAAAAAACCTTAAGAATTAGCAAATGGGTGTAAATTATTAGAAATAATGGCAGATGGGGTTTATGCTTTTTCCCAGATTTGAGGCTTTTAAAAAAGGTTGACGACAGCAGGACGTTGATGTCCATCCAACGCCGCCTGTTCTTCAATCCTTCTTTTCCCGCCCAGCCAAACAAGCGCCAAGGGACTGCCGCTCCTCCTCCCTCAGCCGGTTGGGTGCCCAGGCCTCACCGCCCCACCAGACCCATCGCTGGCCTAGCCATCCTCTACTCACCCACACCCTGTTATTCTCCGCACGGCAGAAACCAAGAAACCTTTCAGAGTTCTCCCGGGAAACAATGCCGAGTCTTCCTGCCTCCGTCGCCCTTCCTGGCCCCGCCCACCCCCGGTGTTTCGGCGGCCTGGTCAAATGGTCAACGACCGACATGCATCGGGGATCGCGGGAGAGGCCACGGGTCCAGGCCGCACGCAAGGAAATGCCTCCAACGCGAAAATAATGATTCCTCCACCGACATCGGGACCCACCGAAGGGCCTCGATTTCGGAAAAAGTTACCCCAAACATACCCACCGCTATATCTTCCAAAGGAAGTGCCTTTATTACGCAAAAAAATGAATACCCCCGTTATGGACCCAAAGATAGGGCAGGTGACTGTGGGCCTACAAGTTGGGGACGAGGGCTTTGTCAACTTAGTCAATATGCACG
>JAHIAM010004607.1:0-67899 GCA_021605205.1 Aegilops longissima
CCATTTTCTAGGTCATCCAAAGGTCTTTGAATTAAATCATAGTATTTGAATTTGAGCATTTCAAATTATATAAAATATTTCAAATGCCCAAATATTGCCAAACAAAATGTTTCATGTTGGAAATATTCAACAATGGACCGAGGAGCATTTTGTGAATTTTGAAACTGTTTTGGTATTTTAAAAACTCCACAAAGTTACAGAAAAAATAGAAAAAGGAAAAGGCAGGAAGAAACTTACACAGCGCCACCTACCGGCCCACACTGGCCGGCCCAATAGCAGCGCCAGCAGGCTGCTGGCTCGGCCAGGCGAGCAGCCATGCTTTCGGCAGCGAGCACACATGCATGGGTGCCACCTGGTTGCCGCCTCGCCGCTCCCCTCGCCCAGCATGCCTTGATTCGCCTCCCTCTCTCCCTGAACCCCTGGACACCTCCTCTCCTCCCGGCTCCTCTCTCTCGCGCTCCCCGCCATGGCCAGCCTTGCCCTTGCCCGCCGCCTGCATCACGTGTCAGCTCCCGTCCATGCTCCTCCTCACTATGTCTGAGGCTCATAGCCCTCAACTACCCAGCTAGCAGAGCCCGTGCTGCTTTAGTGCCCCGGGTCCACCACAGGCCTCGGCCAAGTCCATGGCGTGCGGAGATCCCTTCAGCTTCGTCGTCGCTCGGCCCGTCCCGACCTCAGCAGGCGTTTCTCCGGGTTGCCCGTGAGCCATCTCTCTCCCCTTCCTCTCTCTCGCTCTCGGGCTGTGTGCGACCTCCCGGCTCAACCGCACTCACCGCCGTGGAGCTCGTGCCGGCGTGCTCCCGGTCACTCTCGGCCACCTCTTGGTGTCCATCGCACTCACCACGTCGCATAGGGTCTAAACATGCACTCCCGCACCTCCTTGGCCCTCTAGCCTCAAGTTAGCCTTGGCCGAACTCCGGCCGCCTAGGTCGTCGTGGCGCCATCGGCCGCCCGACCCCAACCGACTCCACCCGATGGCTGCGGCATGTCCCAGCTACCCATTAAGCACCCTCTGCGGCTCGTTTGGTTGCAGAAGCAGCCAAACTCACTTCCGCCTTGCTGCGTCGCCGGCGCCGGCTGAGCAGCAGTGCAGCCGGCGTGGACTTTGACCCGGGTGGGCCTTGGTTGACTCGATGAGTCAATGGCCAGTGAGGCTCAATACTGTTAACTAAATATGTTTAGTTTTAATTAAAGTTTAGCTAAGCTAATTACCGACACCTGGACCCACTAGTCAGGTTTGACACAGGCGTCTCCGTTGACTTCGACGTCATCTTTGACGCATGGCGTATAATAAATGAATTTCTGGATTTATTCTATTACGGGAAATTCGAATATAATTCAAACTTCAAATATTCATAACTTTTAATCTGTAACTCCAAATGCAAAGATTTATATATGAAAAATGATCAGAAAAATCCATTTTATCCATTGGTACAGGTTTCATGCATGTTAAAACAATCTAACCTTGCTGTTTAAGCAGAATAAGAAAATGCACCTTTAGGACTATTTTAAATGAGCTGGCATTTGAATCTTTGATTCAAATGAGTTCATCCCTTTTTGTTTCAGCTTGCATTAGGCCAACACACATACATATTGCCATGTCATAGCATGCATCATATTGTTGCATATTGCCATGTGTGTTTACTTTTCGGTATGCTTTTAAATGATAGGTTACGCCTCAGGATAATCCGAATATCCGTCTGAAGGCGATATCCTACCACCATTCCATCGAGCAAGCAACCCATTGATCATTCGATAGAAACCCATGTTCTGCTTACGCTCGTTTTACTGCATTAAGACAACGCGATTCAAACTGTTGTGTGCTGCGGTAGTTGAACCCACTTCCTTTGCATGACTGTCATTGCCACGGTAACTAGATGAAACCCACTAGTATGTGTAGGAGTTGATTGAGCCATGTTTGTGATTCCTACCATGCTATGCTTGCTATGCTTAGAGTTGTGTCAGTGCGGCTCATCGGGATGATGAACTAGAGTGAAAGGTTGTGTTGGTTAGAGAGTGGAAGTGTTGAACACGTTTTGGTAAAGGTATCGATGAGAGGCCATGTAGGAGTACATGGTGGGTTGTTTCATTGAAGCCGTCCCTAAACTGAGATCTGTGTTTGTGATCCATGAAACAGTTACTACCACGCATTGGGCCCGAAACCAATGGACCCTCTATTCTAACCACCCTTGTTCCTAGTCCGGGAGTTGCAAGTAGTTTACGGTGTTTGTAGCATCTTTGAGGGCGCATGGCCTGACCTTAGGGTTGGGTTGTGTTGCGGTGTAGGCACGTGGCCGGTGTGCAGTGCCCATTTGGTATCTCGGGACCCCACACATCGTTAAGGGCTGTATGGGAAACCTCGGCGGACTCCTGCGGATGGAACCCGAATAGGCGATAAACACGGACTCGGGACTTAAGTGTTTAGGTAGGCTGTGGTGACACCACGTTGGGCTTCCGCTTGAAGGTTGCGAGTACATGTCGTGTAAGCAGCGGTAAGTGGTGAGCGTGTGTGAAGAAGTACACCCTATGAGGTTTAATATGACCTATTGAGAATAGCCGTGTCCACGGAGAAGGACTTCGGGTTGCCTATATCAGTTCATAGACAAGTAAATGGATACTACTAAAAGCCTCAAGATAAGTGTGAGTACTGGCGGATGGCCCTCTCGTGGCATGGCGAGAGAGAGGATCCATGGTGGAGTATTGTGATGGTGATTAGTGGACTCTGTGACGACAAATGCTTTACAAGTGGTGTCACGTGGGATAAAGCAGCCAAGAGTCAAAGCTGGCTTGCTGCAAATAACTCCACCACCTTCTTGAGAATGTGCATGTATGATAGGATTACGTGGTAAGACTTCTTTGAGTACCTCCGTTACTCATGTTTGTAATTAATGTTTTTAGAGAGGACAACACTGCCCCCTCAGATGGGTTTTATGTAGACCTTGACATCGACGAGTGAACTAGCCACCCGGTGGTGATCCAAGGCTTGTGAAGGGCCATTGTAGATAGAAGGGCTTAGACAAGCTTTCTTTCTTTCTAGAGTCACATTCTCGACTAGTTTGCTTCGCATGTGCTTGTATGTTGTATGACTTGAGTGTTGGGTCATGTGACCCTACTGTATGGTTATGTTATGTATGGCTCTTGAGCCTCTTAAATAAAGTACTTGAGTTGTAGAGTTTTGTTGTGATGCCTTGTTGTATTTACTCATATCGGGCATATTGCGTGTATGATTGAAATGCTTGGTATGAGTGGGATCCGACAAACTAGTTGTTTATCCTTGGCAGCCTCTCATATGGGGAAATGTAGTCTTGTGCTTACGGCGATAGTAGTCCGCTACAGACCCAGTTCACTGGAGTCCTGCTAGCCAAGACTCTGCTTGGACACTTGGTGGCGGCATGTGTTTCCGCCGTTCCTATATCATCCCTTGAAATGTCACGCAGTGATTATTGAGTCCTGCCTAGCCTGCTACGGCCGGGATACCGCAGTCTGATAGCCAGATGCTACAGCCCGAATTCATCACGTTGATGACCGACATGCTCGATGTGATTCATGTATGCTGTCCCCATAGGTTAAGCGCCGCTTTGGGTTCATGACTAGCCATGTCGGCCGGGTTCTTGTCATGTGGATGCTAGCGACACTATCATATCGTGAGCAAAAGCGCAAAGCAGTCCGGGCCATGGTAAGGCGACACTGCATTAGAATATGTGCGTGAGGCCGCAAAGTGATATGGTGTTACCGGCTAGGTCGATGTGATTTGGAATCGGGGTCTGACGGCGTTGGCATCGAGCGGGGCTGCACAGTGGGATCGCTAAGCCAAGCCGGTCGATGTTGAGTCTAGAAATGCTTTAGTTATATGTAGGGGAATTGATTGTGGGAGGGAGCGTAAGGCTCTTTTACTCCTTTACCTTATGCCCTCGATCTGAGTCATCCTCTTCTCATTCGGCGTGGGTATAGGACTAGGCTCTCTTCTCTCTATCAGGTTCACGTGTTACTAATCCGTCGTAACTTATAGGATTGTTGGTTACGTCCTCAGTTCAGTTCTACTAAATTTTAGTATGCTACCAGTTGAACCAGAACCTTGATATGATGTTGTTGAGTGGTTTTGCAATCTGATTTTGAATGTCTCAAATCTGTTTTGAGCATTCTGGATATTATGCTGCCCGATTTTCCTAGAAATTCTAATGTCTTTGCATTGTGGCTGTGCTTTCAAATGGCCACCCGTGCCCGAGAACCAAGTGGTTCGTCTAACCCGTTGCATTGATGTGTGTGGTCACACGGCAATGTTAGTTGAGTGATGATGGGGACCGGTTACGATGGTATCCCGAATATACCGAAATCGAGGAGCAGTTTAGAGATTTCAATCAAAGCCAATATCTATGCACGGTCAGGATTTATCCATCTTATCCAGACTCTTGAGCCGCTCCTTTATTCTTTTGGACTTGGGATCACTATTGGAATGTCCGTGCAAGATGCAGCCTATTCAATGATGACAATTATTGAGCGAACTGCCTTCTTTGGCAACACCGATTTCGCTACATGCGGCATCCCTCACGGGCGCATGGCTACCTTGAGGTATGTACAACGATGCATCCCATGAGGACTCACTCCCGCACTACTCTTTGAGATCTTTGGAAGACAAGGACCGTGAAAACCGGGCCTTGCGTATGGAGCTCTTTAATGCCCGTTCGATCCTTTGGGCTACTCGACTCGGTTTGCACCTGCCGTGCAAGCGGATACATGGACATGAGGACTTGTACCTGTGCGGGCTGGTCTGCGGACTTTATGGAGTGGCGTGAGTTGGAGCATCACCCCTCCTCGTGGACCTCGTCTGCTGCCGTTTGTTGGACCATGGCCACATCAGAGTCCCTATGGTCCCTGAGCTCCACATGATCGTCTTTCCGGATGATCATGTTCCACTTCGAGCTTGGGTGGTGACTTCTATGAGGACTACTACGGGCTGCACGAGCTAGTAGTAGTATTCCTAGTGTGGTAATAGTTGTATTTCCACCGTCTGCGTGACTCGTGGAATATGACTTAGTGTGTATCATTAGGAAGTGTAGAAAAATAATGTATAGGAGTTGGAATGCTTCGATGAGATGTAACGCCTTTCCTTATAGTTGCACTCCGTCGGGCTTGTACTAAACTATGAATGGTGTGTATGACCGTTGGTATATATATGGCAGTTTTATATTACCATGTCATACGGATGAACATCTTGCATTCCGTGTTATCCATTACATTCCGCACTTCCTTGTTAAATTCTGCCATCCTGGTTTAAACCTTTGTTTTGTTTCCTAGGATGGTCAACACCCATAACAATCCTGCTGCTCAAGCGAGGAGAAATAACAGCAGTGGAAATGCAAATCTGCCTCAACCGCCATCTTTGGCGAGGTTATCTTTGGAGCGAGAATGCAATAAGCGTGAGACCAATCGTTTATTGGAGCGGATTGAGCAAAACACGCCGCGCCAGCCAAGAAATGATTTGGTTTCACTCAATGACTTCATCAAGTTGTATCCACCGAAGTTCAAATATTCCGTTGAGCCTCTCGACGCGGATGATTGGCTTCACAGCATCAACCACAAGCTGCGTTCTGCCAACATGGCTGAGGCTGATAAGGTTACTTTTGCCGCCTACCATCTCGAAGGCCCTGCTAGCCTCTGGTGGGAGAATTATGAGGCTATGCATCCGGTTGGACAAACTACTACTTGGGCTGAATTCGAGTGCCGCTTTCGTGAGCATCACATCCCGAAGGCCTCATGGATGCATAAAGGAGGAATTCTGCAATTTCACCCAAGGTAGGGCGACGGTGGATGCTTCTGGCCGTGAGTTTGGGAATTTGTACGTTATGCTCTGAAGAAGTTTCTACCGACGCCAAAGCGGGCAAGGTTCCGCGGACTTAGCCCTGAGCTGTACGAGACCTTAAATGCGCATGAGTGCACTTCTTTTCGAAGCTAGTCAATAAGGCTATCGGTCTTTGGCTAGGCGTCTGATTTTGAGGCTTCCATAAACACGTCTGTGACTCTGGATCTTCATCCGCTCTGGATCTCGAAGCGCCGGTCTGGATTCCAAATACTGCTCTGCCACCCGGTTCACCCGAGGCCATCCTTTGAGGCGCCTCGTCCCAACCAGCAGTATGTTCCGCCCAAGACTTATGGAGGCCCGCTGCTAATGCCTCCACGCCCCAATATGATAACTTGCTTCAAGTGTGGAGAGGCAGGCCACTACATCCGTGAGTGTCCCCAAAACAACCCGATCAAGTTGGAAAGTCTGTTGGCCGTGGTAAGCCGGCAGGAAAGGTGCTCTATGCTAAACCAGTTGCCCTTGCTGGTGGCCCACGTCAACTATGTTTCAGCTGAAGAAACCTATGAGGATCCCAACGTCGTTCTCGATGCGCTCCTTGTTAATTGCCATCCAACAGCTGTTCTTTGATCTTTGGAGCATCTCATTCATTTATTTAAAGAGCTATGCTCGATTGCACAACACTACATTATGTGACATGCATACCTCCATGGAAATTCAGGCCCCGGCTCTAGATGGCAAACCTCTAGAAATAAGTCATGGAATGAAATTCTTGTCGACAATTAGTCTTTCTTGCTTCTTTAATAGCTCTCAAGTCCTCGGACATAAACATCATCTTGGGTATGGACTGGATGTCACCCATTACGCTAAGATTGATTGCTCTACTAGAACTGTTCATCTCACCCATCCTTGAGCAAGAGCAGTTAATGCTTTAACCCAGTGTCAAAGCGCCACTATACTCCTTAAATGCCAACCCCTTCAGGACCTCGAAGACATTCCGGTAGTCCGTGATTTCTGGATGTCTTTCAGAAGAACTGCGGTGTTCCACAGACGAGGATGTCGAGTTCGTGATAGATCTTGTTCCGGAACCGTCCCAATTTCTAGAAGACCTTATAAGATGGCACCCCTAGAACTAGCGAACTTAAGAAACAACTCGATGAGTCCTTGCAAAGGGTTTCATCCGTCCTAGTTCATCTCCATGGGCTTGCCCGTCCTCTTCGTCAAGAAGAAGGATGGAGCGGATCGGATGGTTGTGGATTACCGACCTGTCAACTTGGTCACTATCAAGAACAAGTATCCGCTTCCGGGATCAACGATCGTATGATCAGCTCATGGATCCTCAATCTTTTCAAGATGGATTTTGAGGTTGGGTTACCATCAAATCAAGATCAAGACGGGGACATTCCTAAAGCGGCCTTAGTTTTCGTTATGGCCAATCTGAGTACACCGTCATGTCCTTCGGGTTAACCAATGCTCCACCACTTTCTCTCGGTTAATGAACTCAATCTTCATGGAGTATTTGGATAAATTAAATGGTGGTATACCTCGATGATATACTCATCTACTCCAAGAATGAGGAAGAACATGCCGAACATCTAAGGCTAGTATTGATGAAACTTCGAGAGCATCGCCTCTATGCCAAATTCTCTAAGTGTGAATTCTGGTTACCAAAAGTGACCTACCTAGGCCATGTAATCTCTAGCAAGGGCATTGCTGTCAATCCCGAGCGAGTTCAAGCCGTCCTTGACTGGACTCCACCAGAATCGGTCAAGCAAGTTCGGAGTTTCCTCGGTTTAGCGAGCTATTGCCGCCGCTTCGTCAAGAATTTCTCTAAAGTTGCTAAACCTCTACTTGAACTCCTCAAGAAAGATAAGAAGTTGAATGGGCGCCACGGTGCGAGTTCAGCTTTGAGAACTGAAAAGGCGCTGACATCTGCTCCCGTGCTTGTTCCACCAGATTTTTCTAAGGACTTTATTATCTATTGCGGCGCCTCGTGACAAGGACTAGGTTGCATACTCATGCAAGATCGTCATGTGATTGCCTCGCTTCTCGACAATTGCGTCCACATGAGGATAACTATCCCACACGATCTAGAGCTTGCGAAGTGGTTCATGCACTCAAAACCTGGCGACATTACCTTCTTGGTAATCGTTGCAAAATCTACACTGCTCACCAAAGTCTGAAATACATCTTCACCCAACGGTTTGAATCTCGGCAAAGGCGTTGGGTCGAGTTGATTACAGATTATGATTTAGGAATATCTTACACCCGAGCAAAGCCAACGTCATGGCTGATGCACTAAATCATAAATCTTATTGTAACAACTTGATGTTACAACAAAGTCAACCATTTCTCCACGAGGAATTTCGTAAGCTTAATCTTCACATTGTTCCTCGAGGATTCCTTTCCACCCGGTGGCAAAACCTACCCTTACGGATCAGATCATCAAGGCACGGAGAAGGTAGATCAGGAATTTCCTGCATCAAGAGAAACATCAAGAAAGAAGTGCGGATTGTTTCTCCATTGATGAACAAGGTGTCATGTTCTTTGGAGACCGTCTAGTGGTTCCCAAGGTGCGTAACCTAAGGCGATTGATCCTTAAGGAAGCTCATGACTCTCCTCTCACCATTCATCCCGGTAGTACTAAAATGTATCAAGATCTCGCGAGAGGTTTTGGTGGACTAGGATGAAGAGAGAAATCGCTCAATACATTGCTAATTCTGACGTCGTCGTCGAGTTAAAGAGCATCAACGGCCTGCTGGTACCCTTCAACCTTTGGAAATTCCTGAATGGAAATGGGATAAAATCGGTATGGATTTCATTACGGGTTTCCCAGGACCAAGAGAGGGAATAATGCTATCTTCGTTGTCGTCGATCGTCTTTCCAAAGTAGCCCACTTCCTACCCGTTAGTGAGAGTATAACCGCTAGCCAGCTAGCTGAATTGTACATCTCGAATAGTGTCTCTTCATGGTGTTCCATTGGAGATTAACTCAGACCGTGGAAGTCTCTTCACCTCTCGATTTTGGGAAAGTTTCCAAAATGCTATGGGAACTCGTCTCTCCTTTAGCATTGCATTCCATCCTCAATCAAGTGGTCAAGTAGAGCGAGTCAATCAAATCCTAGAGGATATGCTTGAGCTTCATCATCTCTTTCGGCATGAATTGGGAGAAATGCATTCCATTCGCCGAGTTTGCTTATAACAATAGTTATCAAGCTAGCTTGGGCAAAGCTCCTTCTGAAGTTCTTTATGGACGGAAATGTGACGCCTCTTAGCTGGTAGAAACGGGGAGAGACAACTCTTTGGCCGGATATGATTCAGAAGCGAGAAAAGCAGGTTCGCGTTGTTCGTGAGAAATTGAAAACAGCCCAATCTCGTCAAAAGAGCCAATATGACGCAAGCATAAGCCTATGGCTTATGAAATTGGCGAAGGCTTACCTTGGGTTACTCCTTTGAAGGAACCCATCGATTCGGTATCAAAGGCAAGTTGGCTCCTCGTTACGTTGGACCCTTTCACATTCTTGCCAAGCGAGGAGGAGTTGCCTACCAATTGGAACTACCCCGCATCTCTCCGAGAGACCATCATGTTTTCCACGTTTCCCAACTCAGGCATTGCTTCTGGATCCTATCCGTGGAGTGGACCACTTAAAGCAACTTGATCTCCAAGATAACCTCACCTATCGAGAATATCCGTTCGTATTCTTGATCAAGCCGAGCGTACCACTCGGCGTCGAATATCAAGTTTCGAAAGTTCAATGGTCAAACCATTCGAGCAAGAAGCAACTTGGGAAAGGGAGGATCGTCTTCGACTTGAGTATCCCACCTTTTTCGCAACAAATCCTAAATCTCGGGACGAGATTCTTTCGAGTGGGGGTGAGTTGTCACATCCTAGCTAGACCATGCATTAGGGTGTGCATCATGTTTAAATTTCATTTGAATTTGAAATGGGGAAGACAGGAAACCCCCAGAACCCCTCTTAATTCAACTAGGGTTTACTAAAAATTATTTCAATGAACCTGAAATGCCCTTCAAAAATGCTCATCATCTTTGCTTTGGTTCAGAGCCTTTGCCAAAGGTGGTGCACCATTTTCTAGGTCATCCAAAGGTCTTTGAATTAAATCATAGTATTTGAATTTGAGCATTTCAAATTATATAAAATATTTCAAATGCCCAAATATTGCCAAACCAAAATGCTTCATGTTGGAAATATTCCAACAATGGACCAGGAGCATTTTGGTGAATTTTGAAACTGTTTTGGTATTTTAAAAACTCCACAAAGTTCTGAGAAAAATAGAAAAAGGAAAAACAGGAAGAAACTTACGGCACCACCTACCGACCCACTTGGCCCAGCCCAGCTTGGCGCCAATGTAACTGCTTAGCTCGACCAGACGAGCAACGATGAAGGAAATATGCCCTAGAGGCAATAATAAAGTTATTATTTATTTCCTTATTTCATGATAAATGTTTATTATTCATGCTAGAATTGTATTAACGGAAACATAATACATGTGTGAATACATAAACCTACTGAGTGTCACTAGTATGCCTCTACTTGACTAGCTCGTTAATCAAAGATGGTTATGTTTCCTAACCATGAACAAGGAGTTGTTATTTGATTAACGGGATCACATCATTGGTTGAATGATCTGATTGACATGACCCATTCCATTAGCATAGCTTTTGATCGTATAGTTTGTTGCTAGTGCTTTTCTTCATGACTTATACATGTTCCTATGACTATGAGATTATGCAACTCCGTTTGCCGAGGAACACTTTGGGTGCTACCAAAGCGTCACAGCGTGGCTGGGTGATTATAAAGGTACATTACAGGTGTCTCGAAGGTACATGTTGGGTTGGCATATTTGAGATTAGGATTTGTCACTCCGATTGTCGGAGAGGTATCTCTGGGCCCTCTCGGTAATGCACATCACATAAGCCTTGCAAGCATTGCAACTAAATGTGTTAGTTGTGAGATGATGTATTACGGAGCGAGAAAGAGACTTGCCGATGTGAGATTGAACTAGGTATTGGATACAAGCGATCGAATCTCGGGCAAATGTAACATACCGATGACAAAGGGAACAACGTATGTTGTTATGCGATCGACCGATAAAGATCTTCGTAGAATATGTAGGAACCAATATGGGCATCAGGTCCCGCTATTGGTTATTGACGGAGAGGTGTCTCGGTCATGTCTACATAGTTCTCGAACCCGTAGAGTCCCATGCGCTAACGTTTGATGGCGGTTATTATGAGTTTATATGATATTGATGTCTGAAGGTTGTTGAGTCCGGATGAGATCACGGACATGACGAGGAGTCTCGAAATGGTCGAGACATAAAGATTGATATATTGGAAGCCTATGTTTGGACTCGGAATCACTCCGGGTGAAATTGGGAATTTTACCGAGATGCAGAGGAGTTACGGAACCCCGGGAAGTCAATGGGCCTTGATGGGCCTTAGTGGAAAGGAGGAAAGGGGCCCAAGTGCTGGCAGACCTTCCCCCTTCCCTAGTCCTATTAGGACTAGGAGAAGGGGGTGGCGCCCCCTCTCTCCCTTCCCTTGGCCAATCCTAGTTGGACTAGGATTGGGGGAGAATCCTACTCGGTGGGAGTAGGACTCGGCGCAGCCCTTGGTGGCAGCCAGCCCTCCCTTCCCTCCTTTATATCTGAGGCAGGGCACCCCATGACACAAGTTGATCATTGAGATCGTTCCTTAGCGTGTCGGTGCCCCTTCCACCAAACTACACCTCGAATATACCGTTGCGGAGCTTAAGTGAAACCCTGCCGGTGGAACATCATCATCGTCACCACGCCGTCGTCTTGTGAAACTCTCCCTCAACACTCGGCTGGATCGGAGTTCGAGGGGCGTCATCGAGCTGAGCGTGTGCAGAACTTCGGAGGTGCCGTCACGTTCGGTACTTGGATCGGTTGGATCGGGAAGAAATCGACTACTTCCTCTACATTGCGTCAGCGCTTCCGTTCTGGTCTCACGAGTGCGTAGACAACACTCTCATCTCGTTGCTATGCATCACCATGGTCTTGCGTGATCGTAGGAAAATTTTTGAAATTACTCGTTCCCCAGCGGTGGCATCGAGCCTGGTTTTATGCGTTGATGTCATGTGCACGAGTAGAACACAAGTGAGTTGTGGGCGATACAAGTCATACTGCCTACCAGCATGTCATACTTTGGTTCAGCGGTATTGTGAGATGAAGCGGCCGGACCGACATTACGCGTGCGCTTACGCGAGACTGGTTTCACCGCTCCGAGCACTCGTTGCTTAAAGGTGACCGGCGGTGTGTCTCTCTCACTTTAGTTGAATCGAGTGTGGCTCGCCCGGTCCTTGAGAAGGTTAAAGCGGAGTCTATTTGACGAAATATCGTTGTGGTTTTGATGCGTGGTAAAACGGTTCTTCCTCAGCCCGTAGCAGCCACGTAAAACTTGCAACAACAAAGTAGAGGGCGTCTAACTTGTTTTTGCAGGGCATGTTGTGATGTGATATGGTCAAGGCGTGATGCTATATTTTATTGTATGAGATGATCATGTTTTGTAACGAGTTATCGACAATGGCAGGAGCCATATGGTTGTCGCTTTATTGTATGAAATGCAAGCGCCATGTAATTGCTTTACTTTATCACTAAGCAGTAGCGATAGTCGTAGAAGCAATAGTTGGCGAGGCGACAACGATGCTCGATGGAGATCAAGGTGTCGCGCCGGTGGCGATGGTGATCATGGCGGTGCTTGGCGATGGAATCACAAGCACAAGATGATGATGACCATATCATATCACTTATATTGATTGCATGTGATGTTTATCCTTTATGCATCTTATCTTGCTTTGATTGACGGTAGCATTATAAGATGATCTCTCACTAAAATTATCAAGAAGTGTTCTCCCTGAGTATGCACCGTTGCGAAAGTTCGTCGTGCTGAGACACCACGTGATGATCGGGTGTGATAGGCTCTACGTTCAAATACAGCGGGTGCAAAACAGTTGCGCACGCGGAATACTCAGGTTAAACTTGACGAGCCTAGCATATAACAGATATGGCCTCGGAACACGGAGACCGAAAGGTCGAGCGTGAATCATATAGTAGATATGATCAACATAGTGATGTTCACCATTGAAACTACTCCATCTCACGTGATGATCGGACATGGTTTAGTTGATTTGGATCACGTAATCACTTAGATGACTAGAGATGTCTATCTAAGTGGGAGTTCTTAAGTAATATGATTAATTGAACTTTAATTTATCATGAACTTAGTCTGGTAGTATTTTGCAAATTATGTTGTAGATCAAAAGCTCGCGTTGTTGCTTCCCTATGTTTTTATATGTGTTCCTAGAGAATATTGTATTGAAAGATGTTAGTAGCAATGATGCGGATTGGATCCGTGATCTGAGGTTTATCCTCATTGCTGCTGTGAAGAATTATGTCCTTAATGCACGCTAGGTGACAGACCTATTGCAGGAGCGGATGCGAGGCGTTATGAGCGTTTGGCTAGCTCAATATGAGCGAATCTGAGGCGTTATGAGCGTTTGGCTAGCTCAATATGATGACTACTTGATAGTTTAGTGCACCATGCTTAACGGCTTAGAATCGGGACTTCAAAGGCGTTTTGAGCGTCATGGACCATATGAGATGTTCCAGAATTGAAGTTAATATTTCAAGCAAATACCGAGTTGAGAGATATGAAGTCTCCAACAAGTTCTATAGCTAAAAGATGGAGGAGAATCGCTCAACTAGTGAGCATGTGCTCAGATTATGCGAGTACTTCAATCGCTTGAATCAAGTGGGAGTTAATCTTCCGGATAAGATAGTGATTGACAGAATTCTCTAGTCACCATCACTAAGTTAGTAGAACTTCGTGATGAACTATAGTATGCAAGGGATGACGAAAAGATTCTCGAGCTCTTCGCGATGCTAAAATCGGCGAAGGTAGAAATCAAGAAAAACATCAAGTGTTGATGGTTGACAAGACCACTAGTCTCAAGGAAAATGGCAAAGGAAGAAGGGAACTTCAAAAGGAGCGGCAAGCAAGTTGCTGCTCGAGTGAAGAAGCCCAAGTCTAGACCTAAGCACGAGGCCGAGTACTTTTGCTGCAATGGAACTGGTCCTTTGAAGCGAACTACCCTGAATATTTGGTGGATAAGAAGGATGGCAAAGTGAACAAGGTTATATTTGATATACAGGTTATTGATGTGTGCCTTACTAGTGTTTATAGTGGCCCCTGAGTATTTGATACTCGTTCGGTTGCTAAGATTAGTAACTCGAAACAGGAGTTTCAGAATAAACAGAGACTAGTTGAAGGAGAAGTAACGATGAGTGTTGGAAGTAGTTCCAAGATTGATATGATCATCATCGCACACTCCCTATACTTTCGGGATTAGTGTGGAACCTAAATAAGTGTTATTTGGTGTTGAGCATAAATATGATTTGATCATGTTTATTGCAATACGGTTATTCATTTAAGAGAATAAATTGTTGTTCTGTTTACATGAATAAAACCTTATATGGTTACACACTCAATGAAAATGGTTCATTGGATCTCGATCGTAGTGATACGCATATTCATAATATTGATGCCAAAAGATGCAAAGTTAATAATGATAGTGCAACTTATATGTGGCACTTGCCGTTTAGGTCATATTGGTGTAAAACGCATGAAGAAACTCCATCTTGATGGACTTTGGAATCACTTGGTTATGAATCATTTGATGCTTGCAAACCGTGCCGTTTGGGCAAGATGACTAAAACTCCGTTCTCGGAACAATGGAACAAGCTCTTGACTTATTGGAAATAATACATACCGATGTATGCGATCCAATGAGTGTTGATGCTCGTGGCAAGTATCGTTATTTTCTGACCTTCACAAGATGATTTGAGCAGATATGGGTATATCTACTTGATGAAAACATAAGTCTGAAATAATTGAAAAGTTCAAAGAATTTCAGAGTGAAGTGGAAAATCATCGTAACAAGAAAATAAAGTTTCTGCGATCTGATCGTGAAGATAAATATTTGAGTTCTGAGTTTGGTCTTCATTTGAAACAATGTGAAATAGTTTACGCAACTCACGCCCACGGAACACCACAGCATAATGGTGTGTCCGAACGTCGTAACCGCACTTTATTGGATATGGTGCGATCTATGATGTATCATACCGATTTACCACTATCGTTTTGGGGTTATACATTAGAGACAGCTGCATTCACGTTTAATAGGGCACCATCTAAATCCGTTGAGATGACACCGTATGAACTATGGTTTAACAATAAACCTAAGCTGTCGTTTCTTAAAAGTTTGGAGTTGTGATGCCTATGTGAAAAAGTTTTCACCGATAAGCTCAAACCCAAATCGAGAAGCGTCTTCATAGATTACCCAAAAGAAAATGTTGGGTACACCTTCTATCACAGATCCGAGCAAGTTTTTCGTTGCTAAGATGGATCCTTTCTAGAGAAGAAGTTTCTCACGAAAGAAGTGAGTGGGAGGAAAGTAGAACTTGATGAGATAACTGTATCTTCTCCCGAATTGGAAAGTAGTTCATCACAGAAATCAGTTCTGGTGATTACTACACCAATTAGTGAGGAAGTTAATGATGATGATCATGAAACTTCAGATCAAGTTACTACCAAACCTCGTGAGGTCTTCGAGTAAGATCCGCTTTTGAGTGGTGCGGTAATCATATCGGAAGT
This sequence comes from Aegilops longissima, assembly GCA_021605205.1. Classification (NCBI taxonomy): domain Eukaryota; kingdom Viridiplantae; phylum Streptophyta; class Magnoliopsida; order Poales; family Poaceae; genus Aegilops; species Aegilops longissima. The sequence goes on from JAHIAM010004607.1 coordinate 15,493, forward strand.
CATGTTACTAGAACATGATGAAACCTACGAACTATGAGGAAGCGATGATGAGCCCAGATTCAGCGAAATGGCTTGAGACCATGAAATCTGAGATAGGATCCATGTATGAGAACAAAGTATGGACTTTGATTGACTTGCTCGATGATCGACAAGCCATGTAGATAAATGGATTTTCAAGAGGAAGACAGATGTTGATAGTAGTGTTACTATCTACAAAGCTCGACTTATCGCAAAAAGGTTTTGACAAGTTCAAGGTGTTGACTACAATGAGATTTTCTCAAGCTGTAGCGATGCTTAAGTCTGTCCGAATCATGTTAGCAATTGCCACATTTTATGAAATCTGGCAAATGGATGTCAAAACTACATTCTTTAATGGATTTATTAAAGAAGAGTTGTATATGATGCAACGAGAAGGTTTTGTCAATCCTAAAGGAGCTAACAAAATGTGCAAGCTCAGCGATCCATCTATGGACTGGTGCAAGCATCTCGAGTTGGAATATATGCTTGATGATTTGATCAAAGCATATGGTTTTTCACTGAGACTTTGGAGAAGCCTGTATTTACAAGAAAGTGAGTGGGAGCACTACAACATTTCGATAAGTATATGTGAATGACATATTGTTGATCGGAAATAATGTAGAATTATTCGCAAAGCATAAAGGAGTATTTGAAAGGAGTTTTTCAAAGAAAGACCTCGGTGAAGCTGCTTACATATTGAGCATCAAGATCTATAGAGATAGATCAAGGCGGCTTGATAAGTTTTTCAATGAATACATACCTTGACAAGATTTTGAAGTAAAGTTCAAAATGGAACAGTCAAAGAAAGAGTTCTTGCCTGTGTTATAAGGTGTGAGATTGAGTAAAGACTCAAAACCCGACCACGGCAGAAGATAGAAAGAGAATGAAAGTCATTCCCTATGCATCAGCCATAGGTTCTATAAAGTATGTCATGTTGTGTACGGATCTATTGCATACCCTACCACTAAGTTTGGCAAGGAGTGCAATAGTGATCTAGGAAGTAGATCAATGGACAGCGGTCAAAATTATCCTTAGTGGAATAAGGATATGTTTCTCGATTATGGAAGTGAAAGAAGGTTAAATACGTAAAGGGTTACGTCGATACAAGTTTTAAACTGATCTAGATGACTCGAGTCTCTATCTGGATACATATTGAAAGTGGGAGCAATTAGCTAGAGTAGCTCCGTGAGAGCATTGTAGACATAGAAATTTGCAAAATACTTACGGCTCTGAATGTGACAGACCGTTGACTAAAATTATCTCACAAGCAAAACATGATCACACCTTAGTACTCTTTGGGTGTTAATCACATAGCGATGTGAACTAGATTCTGACTCTAGTTAACCCTTTGGGTGTTGGTCACATGTTGATGTGAACTATGGGTGTTAACCACATATAGATGTGAACTATTGATGTTAAATCACATGGCGATGTGAACTAGATTATTGACTCTAGTGCAAGTGGGAGACTGAAGGAAATATGCCCTAGAGGCAATAATAAAGTTATTATTTATTTCCTTATTTCATGATAAATGTTTATTATTCATGCTAGAATTGTATTAACGGAAACATAATACATGTGTGAATACATAAACCTCAGAGTGTCACTAGTATGCCTCTACTTGACTAGCTCGTTAATCAAAGATGGTTATGTTTCCTAACCATGAACAAGGAGTTGTTATTTGATTAACGGGATCACATCATTAGTTGAATGATCGATTGACATGACCCATTCCATTAGCATAGCACCTGATCGTATAGTTTGTTGCTAGTGCTTTTCTTCATGACTTATACATGTTCCTATGACTATGAGATTATGCAACTCCCGTTTGCCGAGGAACACTTTGGGTGCTACCAAACGTCACAACGAAGCTGGGTGATTATAAAGGTACATTACAGGTGTCTCCAGAAGGTACATGTTGGGTTGGCATATTTGAGATTAGGATTTGTCACTCCGATTATCGGAGAGGTATCTCTGGCCCTCTCGGTAATGCACATCACATAAGCCTTGCAAGCATTGCAACTAAATGTGTTAGTTGTGAGATGATGTATTACGGGCGAGAAAAGAGACTTGCGATGTGAGATTGAACTAGGTATTGGATACCAAGCGATCGAATCTCGGGCAAGTAACATACCGATGACAAAGGGAACAACGTATGTTGTTATGCGGTCGACCGATAAAGATCTTCGTAGAATATGTAGGAACCAATATGGGCATCCAGGTCCGCTATTGGTTATTGACCGAGAGGTGTCTCGGTCATGTCTACATAGTTCTCGAACCCGTAGGGTCCGCACGCTTAACGTTTCGATGACAGTTATTATGAGTTTATATGATATTGATGTACCGAAGGTTGTTCGGAGTCCCGGATGAGATCACGGACATGACGAGGAGTCTCGAAATGGTCGAGACATAAAGATTGATATATTGGAAGCCTATGTTTGGACTCCGGAATCACTCCGGTGAAATTGGGAATTTTGAGATGCGAGGGGTTACGGAACCCCCGGGGTCAATGGGCCTTGATGGGCCTTAGTGGAAAGGAGGAAAGGGGCCCAAGTGCTGGCCGCACCTTCCCCCCTTCCCTAGTCCTATTAGGACTAGGAGAAGGGGGTGGCGCCCCCTCTCTCCCTTCCCACTTGGCCAATCCTAGTTGGACTAGGATTGGGGGGGAGGAATCCTACTCGGTGGGAGTAGGACTCCCAGCGCAGCCCTTGGTGGCCGCCAGCCCTCCCTTCCCTCCTTTATATCAGAGGCGAGGGCACCCCATGACACAAGTTGATCATTGAGATCGTTCCTTAGCGTGTGCGGTGCCCCTTCCACCAAACTACACCTCGAATATACCGTTGCGGAGCTTAAGCGAAGCCCTGCGCGGTGGAACATCATCATCGTCACCACGCCGTCGTCTTGACGAAACTCTCCCTCAACACTCGGCTGGATCGGAGTTCGAGGGGCGTCATCGAGCTGAGCGTGTGCAGAACTTCGGAGGTGCCGACGTTCGGTACTTGGATCGGTTGGATCGGGAAGAAATACGACTACTTCCTCTACGTTGCGTCAACGCTTCCGTTGCTGGTCTACGAGGGTGCGTAGACAACACTCTCATCTCGTTGCTATGCATCACCATGGTCTTGCGTGATCGTAGGAAATTTTTGAAATTACTCGTTCCCCAACAGCAGTGTGCTCGGGCGAAGCACCGCATGGGTGCCACGCACCTGGTTGCCGCCTCGCGCTCCCTCGCCCAGCCTGACGCGTTCGCCTCCCTCTCTCCCCGAACCCCTAGACACCTCCTCTCCTCCCGGCTCCTCTCTCTCGCTCCCCGCCATGGCCACGGCCGCCGCCAAGACCATCGCCAGAATCGCGCTCCCCGCCGTCCATGCTCCTCCTCACTATGTCTAGGAGCTCCGCCGCCCTCAACTACCCCGAGCTAGCCGAGCCCCGTATGCTTTAGTGCCCCGAGTCCACCACACCGACCTCGACCGAGTCCGCCGTCGCCGGAGATCCCCTTCAACACCGTTGTCGCTCCGGCCCGTCCCCGACCTCAATGAGCGTTTCTCCGAGTTGCCCGTGAGCCCATCTATCTCCCCTTCCCTTCCTCTCTCACTCTCGAGCTGTGTAGCGACCTCCCGAAGCTCAACCGCACTCACGGCCGTGGAGCTCGTCGCCCGGCGTGCTCCGGTCACTCTCCGCCACCTCTTGGTGTCCATCGTGACTCACCACGTCGCATAGGGTCTAACCATGCACTCCCGCACCTCACCGACCCTCTAGCCTCAAGTTCGCCTTGGCCGAACTCCGCTGGCCGCCTAGGTAGTCGCCGGCGCCGATTCCGCCGCCCGACCCCAACCGACTCCACCGAAGTAGCTGCGGCATGTCCCCGGCTACCCATAGCCACCTCCGTGGCTCGTTTGGTTGCCAAACGCCAAACTCACTTCCGCCGCCCTTGCCGGGCTCGTCGGCTAGGCTAGAGCCGATGCGATCGATGTGGACTTTGACCGGGTGGGCCTTGGTTGACTCGATGAGTCAATGGCAGTGGGGCTCAGCCCTGTTAACTAAATATGTTTAGTTTTAATTAAAGTTTAGCTAAGCTAATTACCCTGACACCCTGGACCCACTAGTCAGGTTTGACCTGGACGTCTCCGTTGACCCTGACGTCATGCTGACGCATGGCTGACGCAATAAATTAATTTCTGGATTTATTCTATTACAGGAAATTCCAGAATATAATTCAAACTTCAAATATTCATAACTTTTAATCTGTAACTCCAAATGCAAAGATTTATATATGAAAAATGATCAGAAAAATCCATTCTATCCATTGGTACAGGTTTCATGCATGTTAAAACAATCTAACCTTGCTGTTTAAGCAGAATAAGAAAATGCACCTTTAGGACTATTTTAAATGAGCTAGCATTTGAATCTTTGATTCAAATGAGTTCATCCCTTTTTGTTTCATCTTGCATTAGGCCAACACACATACATATTGCCATGTCATAGCATGCATCATATTGTTGCATATTGCCATGTGTGTTTACTTTCGGTATGCTTTTCGTGATAGGTTCTGCCTCCGAGGATAATCCCGAATATCCGTCTGAAGGGCAGTATCCTACCACCATTCCATCAGGCAAGCAACCCATTGATCATTCGGATACAAACCCATGTTCTCGCTTCTTCTCTTGTTTTACTGCATTAAGACAACGCGATTCAAACTGTTGTGTGCTGCGGTAGTTGAACCCACTTCCTTTGCATGACCTGTCATTGCCACAGTAACTAGATGAAACCCACTAGTATGTGTAGGAGTTGATTGAGCCATGTTTGTGATTCCTACCATGCTATGCTTGCTATGCTTAGAGTTGTGTCAGGTCTGGCTCATCGGGATGATGAACTAGAGTGAAAGGTTGTGTTGGTTCGAGAGTGGAAGTGTTGAACACGTTTTGGTAAAGGTATCGATGAGAGGCCATGTAGGAGTACATGGTGGGTTGTTTCATTGAAGCCGTCCCTAAGAACTGAGATCTGTGTTTGTGATCCATGAAACAGTTACTACCACGCATTGGGCCCGAAACCAATGGACCCTCTCGGCTTCTTAACCACCCTTGTTCCTAGTCCGGGAGTTGCAAGTAGTTTACGGTGTTTGTAGCATCTTTGGGGGCACGCAGCGCTGACCTTAGGGGTGGGTTGTGTTGCGGTAGGCACGTGGCCGGTGTACCGAGTGCCCGTTTGGTATCTCGGGAACCCTGCACACATCGTTCGGGGCTGTATGGGAAACCTCGGTCGGACTCCCTGCGGATGGAACCCGAATAGGCGATAAACTGGACTCGGGACTTGAGTGTTTTGGTAGGCTGTGGCCGACACCCACGTTAGGCTTCCGCTGAAGGTTGCCAAGTACATGTCGTGTAAACGGCGGTAAGTGGTGAGCGTGTGAAGAAGTACACCCTGCAGGGTTTAATATGATCTATTGAATAGCCGTGTCCACGGAGAAGGACTTCTGGGTTGCCTATATCAGTTCATAGACAAGTAAATGGATACTACTAAAAGCCTCAAGATAAGTGTGAGTACCGCGGATGGCCCTCTCGTGGGATGACGAGAGAGGATCCACGGTGGAGTATTGTGATGGTGATTAGTGGACTCGTGTACGGCAAATGCTTTACAAGTGGTGTCATGTAGGATAGCTTAGCCAAGAGTCAAAGCTGGCTTGCTGCAAATAACTCCACCACCTTCTTGAGAATGTGCATGTATGATAGGATTCTGTGGTATGACTTGCTGAGTACCTCCGTACTCATGTTTGCTTAATTAATGTTTTTCAGATGACAACACTGCCCCCTCCGATGGGTTTTACGTAGACCTTGACATCGACGAGTGAACTAGCCACCCAGGTGGTGATCCAAGGCTTGTGAAGGGCCATTGTAGATAGAAGGGCTTCGACAAGCTTTCTTTCTTTCTAGAGTCTGTACTCAGACTAGTTTGCTTCCGCATGTGCTTGTATGTTGTATGACTTGAGTGTTGGGTCATGTGACCCCTACCTGTATGGTTATGTTATGTATGGCTCCTCGGAGCCTTTTAAATAAAGTACTTGAGTTGTAGAGTTTTGTTGTGATGCCTTGTTGTATTTACTCATATCGGGCATATTGCGTGTATGATTGAAATGCTTGGTATGAGTGGGATCCGACAAACTAGTTGTTTATCCTTGGCAGCCTCTCATATGGGGAAATGTAGTCTTGTGCTTACGGCGATAGTAGTCCGCTACAGCCCGGTTCACCGAGTCTGGTAGCCCATCACTCTTGCTTGGACACTTGACTGGCGGCATGTGTTTCACCGTTCCTATGTCATCCCGGGAAATGTCACCTTGGTGTTATTCGAGTCCTGCCTAGCCTGCTACAGCCCGAATACGGAGTCCTGTTAGCCCATGCTACAGCCCAAATTTATCGTTGATGACCGACATGCTCGATGTGATTCATGTATGCCTGTCCCCATAGGTTAGCGCCGCTTTGGGTTCACGACTAGCCATGTCGGCCCGGGTTCTTGTCATGTGGATGCTAGCGACACTATCATATACGTGAGACAAAAGGCGCAAACGGTCCCGGGCCATGGTAAGGCGACACCCGTGGGAATACCGTGCGTGAGGCCGCAAAGTGATATGAGGTGTTACCGGCTAGGTCGATGTGATTTGGAATCGGGGTCCTGACATATGCGCATCAAACAAGTTCCTTAATTTGACTTTCAACATGTTCATGGAGTACTATAATATTGTACAACATGCTACTCGATTGAGGTGTTCATTTTTGGATTTAGTTCACTATTTTGACCTGGTGAACGAGCTATTTCATTGAATCGAGATATTTCATTTTGGGTTTGATTCCCGTTTTTGAGTGGGTCAACTATTTGTCATATAGTAAATCGTTAGCAACGAGCATGTAAAAACACATTACTCCCGAGCATCATCTCTCCATCTAAAAAAGAAGTGGCAAGCTAATATTTCAAATTTTGATTCGAATCGACTTGGTAAGGTAGACGTGGATGCTCGTTCTCCCAAAATTTGAATGAAACGTTAAACAACCTCTGCTCGGTGGAATTTGCCCGAGCAAATAAATGGGAGATGCGATATTACCGGCCTATGTGGGACACACATGAATTGGCCCGTTGTACATCGAGGGTCGGTTAGTAACTTCATCCAAGCGCACCTTCTCCTCGGCCGAAATGACATGTGTCGAATAATTCATAAACCATGGGCGGCAAAACACCCTCTCCTCGCCCGAACTCACTAGCGCCGACTATTTCAAAACACGCCCTCCTCGCTCGAAATAGCTCGTGCCCACTATTTCAAAACACGCGCTTGATAACCCACAAGTACAGGGGATCGCAACAGTTTTCGAGGGTAGAGTATTCAACCCAAATTTATTGATTCGACACAAGGGGGGCCAAAGAATATTCTCAAGTATTAGCAGTTGAGTTGTCAATTCAACCACACCTGGATAACTTAGTATCTGCAGCAATGCGTTTAGTAGCAAAGTAATATGATAGTAGTGGTAACGGTAACAAAGGTGACAGTAGCAAAAGTAATATTTTTGGTGTTTTGTAGTGATTGTAACAGTAGCAACGGAAAAGTAAATAAACGAAGAAAAATATATGAAAAGCTCGTAGGCATTGGATCGGTGATGGAGAATTATGCCGGATGCGGTTCATCATGTAACAGTCATAACATTGGGTGACACAGAACTAGCTCCAATTCATCAATGTAATGTAGGCATGTATTCCGAATATAGTCATACGTGCTTATGGAAAAGAACTTGCATGACATCTTTTGTCCTACCCTCCCGTGGTAGCGGGGTTCTAATGGAAACTAAGGGATATTAAGGCCTCCTTTTAATAGAGTACCGGAACAAAGAGTTAGCACGTAGTGAATACATGAACTCCTCAAACTATGGTCATTACCGAGAGTGGTCCCGATTATTGTCACTTCGGGGTTGCCGGATCATAACACATAGTAGGTGACTATAGACTTGCAAGATAGGATTAAGAATTCACATATATTCATGAAAACATAATAGGTTCAGATCTGAAATCATGGCACTCGGGCCCTAGTGACAAGCATTAAGCATAGCAAAGTCATAGCAACATCAATCTCAGAACATAGTGGATGCTAGGGATCAAACCCTAACAAAACTAACTCGATTACATGATAGATCTCATCAAACCCATCACCGTCCAGCAAGCCTACGATGGAATTACTCACGCACGGCGGTGAGCATCATGAAATTGGTGATGGAGGATGGTTGATGATGACGACGGTGACGGATTCCCCTCTCCGGAGCCCCGGACGGACTCCAGATCAGCCCTCCAGAGAGGTTTTAGGGCTTGGCGGCGGCTCTGTATCGTAAAACGAGATGGATCCTTCTCTCTGATTTTTTCTCCCCGAAAGTGAATATATGGAGTTGGACTGTGACGCCCCCGATTCAATCGTACACTAATCATGCACGCAAATGTGTACGATCAAGATCAGGGACTCACGGGAAGATATCACAACACAACTCTACAAATAAAATAAGTCATACAAGCATCATAATACAAGCCGGGGCCTCGAGGGCTCGAATACAAGTGCTCGATCATAGGCGAAGTCAGCGGAAGCAACAATTCTCGAGTGCAGTCATAAGTTAAACAAGGTGCCATAAGATGGCTAGCACAAACCGGGATCAGATCGAAGAGGAGCAGGCCTCCCGCAGGATCCTCCTAGCTACTCTCGGTCGTCATCGCTGGGCTGCCCGTAGTAGTAGGCACCTCCGAGTAGTAGTCGTCATCGACGGTGGCGCCTCGCTCCGGCTCCAAAGTCTGTTGCAGCAATCGAGTAGAGATAGGGAAAAGGGGAACAAGGCAACCGTGAGTACTCATCCAAAGTACTCGCAAGCAAGGAGCTACACTACATATGCATGGATATATGTGTAAAGGGCCATATCAAGGACTGAACTGCAGAATGCCAGAATAAGAGGGGGATAGCTAGTCTTAACGAAGACTACGCTTCTGGACTCCTGTCTTGCAATAGGTAGGAGAGGACGATCGGAAGTCCTCCAAGTAACATCACATAGCAATAATCCTACCCGGCGATCCCCTGCTCATATCCCTGAGCGAGAGCGACCACCGGTTGTATCTGGCACTTGGAAGGGTGTGTTTTATCAAGTATCCGGTTCTAGTTGTCATAAGCTCAAGGTACAACTCCAAGTCGCCCATTACGAAGATCACGGCTATCCGAATAGATTAACTTCCCTGCAGGGTGCACCATCTTACCCAAAGACGCTTGATCCCATTTGGCCGACACACTTTCTGGGTCATGCCCGCCATGAAGATCAACACGTCGCAGCCCCACCTAGGCACAACAGAGAGGCCAACACGCGGTCTAAACCTAAGCGCAGGGTGCGGGCCCATCGCCATACGAAAGCACACTGACGCTATGTAGGGCGGCCGGAAGCAGACCTAGCCTAACAGCGTTCCAGTCCAATCCGCGGCGCCGCTCCGTCGCCGACGTCTCAAGTACCGGTTGATACAACGACGGGATACCCATAACTACTCCAGCGTAGATGGTTAGTGCGTATAAGCTCAGAGCCAACTCAGATCAAATACCAAGACCTCGTTAAGCATGTTAAGTAACCGCGAACGCCGAACAGGCCAGGCCCACCTCTCTCCTAGGCGGTCTCAACCTGCCTGTCGCTCCGCCTCAAGATCCACTCATGGTGCTCCATCACCGACCCGACTTTAGTCTCACATGTATCATGTATAATTATATAGTATATACCCGTGATCAACTCCCGAGTGATCACGGCCCGATAGTATAGCACGGCAGACGGACAAGAAAGTAGGGCCACAGATGAAAGTACTAGCACCCTATACTAAGCATATAGGATTGCAGGTAAGGTAACAACAGAAGTTACAAGGATAGGCTATGCAGCAGCATAGGAGTATCTAAAAACAGTAACATGCTATACTACTCTAATGCAAGCAGTGTAGATAAGAGTAGGCGATATCTGGTGATCAAGGGGGGGGGGGCTTGCCTGGTTGCTCTGGCAAGAGAGAGGGGTTGTCAACACCGTAGTCGAACTGGCCAGCAGCAGCGTCGGCCTCGTAGTCTACCGGAGAGAAGAGGGGGAAGAAACAATGAATACAAAGTAAACAGATGCATATCGATGCATGACATGCCAAGAAGCGATGCTAGGCGTGCCCTAACATGGTATGGGGGGGTACTGGTTAAGGGGGAAACATCCGGGAAGGTATTCCCGGTGTTTTGGGTTTTCGGGCAGAGGAGCCGGAGGGGAAAAGTTGCAGGTTCGATAGGTTAGGGGTGTGTGGCGGACGAACGGACTGCGTATCCGGATTCGTCACTTCGTTCTGAGCAACTTTCATGTTGAAAATATTTTAATCCGGGTTACGGATAAAAAGATATGATTTTTAAAAGATTTTAATAATTTCTGGAATTTAATTAATTATTTATTTAATTCGAAAATGTATTTATGACGTCAGCATGATGTCATGCTGACGTCAAGATCCACGTGGTTGACTGAGTCAACCACGACAGTGTGGGTCCGTTAAGTCATACTTTGTTATCTAATTAACCTAATCAAATTTAATTAACATTGGTTAATTAAGTTAATTAGTTATTAGGTTTAATTAATCAGGATTAATTAGATTACTAATTACTTACTTAATTAATTAATTAATTAATTAATTAATTAGTTTTATTTAATTTTCATTTTTCTGTTTATTATTAAAAACCATTCTACGGGGGTGGGGCCCCCATGTCATAGGCCCGGGGCCAAAGCAGGCGTCTTGGGCTTGCAGGCGTGACCGCCAGCGCTAAACCGAGGATGCAGGCGTGGGCGCCCGATCCCGAGCCGGTGTGGTGGAAGGGCGGCCGAGGCCGTAGTCTGACGAGGAGGCGAGGCGGTCCGGTGGGGCTTTGGCGGTGTCCGTGTCGCCGGAGGCGGCGGAGGTAGGCGGAGGGGTGCGGACACACATGGCTGTCGGCATCAGCCTTGCCGGGGGGCGTCGGGAGGTCCGGGGTTGGTGGCAGGGGGCGAGGGCGCCGACGACGAGGGAGAGAGGGGTGAGGCCAAGGCGGCCGGGCGTAAGCACTGGCGAGGGGGAGAGCGCCGCTTCGGGGAGGAGAGGGAAGTGGGGCGTGGCGTGGCAGACGGCCTGAGCCGGGCGACGGGCTCTCGGGCTCTGATGGCGTCGGGAGGGGGGACGAGGGGAGCGACGGGGAGAGGTGAAGCTCACAGGGGCCCGTGGGGTCTAGGAGGCGGGCGGTGGAGTTTGATGGCGTCCGTGAGGAGGAGTCGGGTGGCGGCCGGGCGTCGGAGGAAGATCCCATGAGGCGGGGGGTCGGAACGACCCAGGCGTGAGTGCCAGTGGTGGGGGCAACGGTGGCGAGGGGGGTTCAGGCGTGAGGGGCGCTGGGGCGGAGGCGACCGGTGTCGGGGCGGCGGGGTCGCCGGAGATGAGGTGGGGCGAGGGGCGGCTCGGCCCCGATCTGGATCGGGGCGGGAGGGGAGAGAAAGGGGATCGGGGTGGGGGAGAGTGAGGGGGGGGGGGGTCGGCTAGGGTTTCCAGCCGCGGGAGGGGGGTTAAGTGGCCGGCCGGCTGGGCCGGGCCAGGGGAGGGGGCTGGGCCAGGTGTGAGGGGGCCAGGTGGGGAGGGGCTGGCCCAGTTGGGCCAGTGGGGATTCCTTCCCCCACTTCTTTCTTTTTCCTTTTTTTATCTTTTCCTTTTTCTTACTTTCTGTTTTTAGCTTATTTAAAATGTCAAAGCATTTTACAAAATTTTGTGCACCCCACCATAATTAGGTTTGTTATTTTAGACAACCCCCGAACATTTTAGTTTTAGTTTTTGAAACTTTTTATCGTTTGCTTTTGATTTGAATTTGTCTTAGACCGGGTTCGAATCAACATGAGGTTAGTCACAGTAACTGGGGTGATTACTGTTCCTTAATCATCCGGGTGTTACAAATCTCCTCCACTACAAGAAATCTCGTCCCGAGATTTAGGAGGTAGAAAGAAAGAGTGCGGGATATTCATCTCAAGACGATCCTCGCGTTCCTGTGTGGCCGTCTTGAGTGATTCACCATTGGACTTTGAGGAACTTGATCGCCTTTCCGTGTGCGGCGTTCATCTTGGTCGAGAATGCGGACGGATGCTCTCTATAGGAGAGGTCCTGTTGCAACCGAGCACTTCATGGTCCATCGCTCGGATTGGGTCCTTGAAGCAGCATCGGAGTTGGGACACGTGGAACACATCGTGAACCCGAGAAAGGTTCGACGGAAGCTCCAGTTGGTAAGCCACTTTTCCACGCCTTTCGAGAATAGTGAATGGGCCAATATAGCGAGGAGCTAGCTTGCCCTTGATCCCGGCGGTGAGCACCCTTCATTGGTGTAAGCGAAGATAGGCCTTTTCGCCAAAGTTGATAGACCATGTCCTTGTGATGACGGTCATAATTACTCTTTTGACGCGATCGAGCAGTCTTGAGATTCTCGCGAATAATGCGGACTTGTTCTTGGCATGTTGGATAATATCCGGACCAAGAGTGGGCGTTCCCAGTTTTGACCAGTTCGGAGGGTTCGACACTTTCGTCCATATAACACTTGAAGGGGGCCATCTTCGGACTAGCTTGATAGCTATTATTATAAGAGAACTCAGCATACGGAGAGATTCCTCCCATTTCTTGCGAAAGAAACGACACAAGCTCGAAGCATGTCTTGAGAATTTGGTTGACACGTTCAACTTGCCCTTGTGATTGCGGATGAAACGCAGATCTTGAAAGATAAATGAGTCCCCATAGCTTCTTGAAAACTTGCCGAATCTTGAAGTGAATAAGCTGCCACGGTCCGAACCGATAACGGTGGGATACCGTGAAGTGAAACAATTACGGACATATAGAGCATTGCAAGCTGACTAGCGGTGATCGTTTCTTTGACCGCGGAAAATGTGCAACTTTAGAAAGCCGGTCAATGACGACAAGAATAGCATCATTACCTTTCTGCGATTTGGGAAATCCAAAGGGCGAAGTCCATTTCAACATGGTCCCATTTCCATTCAGGAATAGAGATAGGCTGTAGAGTTCCAAAGAGGCCTTTGATGTTCGCTTTGATCTGACGGCAAGCGTCACACTCGAAACATAGCGAGCAATGTCACGCTTCATATTAGACCACCGAATCTCGGCGAATGTCTTGATACATCTTTGTACTGCCGGGGTGGATACATAGAGGCGTATCATGAGCTTCTTTCATAACCCTCGAGTCATATTCAGGTTTTCCTTCTTACACGGCACCACTAGGCGGCCTTTGAAGTACAAGGCGCCATCATCAAAGCAATAGTGAAGAACGAGGATTTCCTGCCTTGAGGTCTTGCTTAATCTTGTAGACTTGAGTCAAATCCCTGCATTGTCTTTATGGTGCCCACGAGATCGGGTTCAACAGCCAGGTATAGAGGGAACCTCGGGGAACAACACGGAGATTCATCTTGCGGAACTCCGGAGGAGGGGGGCGAAAGTGCACGGGAGGAACAATATGGAGGTTCAGCTTTCTGAATTCTTCAACAAGTGGGGCTGAACTTGGTGAACTGAAGGTGGTTCTTGAGAAGACTTGCGGCTCAAGGCATCAGCCATTACATTAGCCTTGCTCGGCGTATAGGAGATACCCAAATCAAAGTCTGCAGTCTCCATCCATATCTGCCGACGGAGGTTCAGGTCTGGCTGAGTAAGCAGATACTTCAGACTTTGGTGGTCGGTGAAGATCTATAGCGATTACCAAGAAGGTAATGTCGCCATTGCTTGATTGCATGAATGACAGCAACAAGCTCGAGGTCGTGAACTGGGTAGTTCTCTTCGTGAGGGCTTAGCTGTCGAGAGGCATAAGCAACCACTTTGCGCTCTTGCATTAGGACACCGCCTAATCCTTGACGAGAAGCGTCGCGATAAATGACGAAGTCCTTCTTAGTATCGAGGAGCTAGCATCAGGCGAAGTCAACTTGTCTTTGAGTGCACGGAAACTTTCCCGACACTTATCGTCCATTGGAATTTGGCGCCCTTATGCAACAAAGTTAGTCGGAGGCACGGCAATCTTGGAGAAGTTCTCATTTAATCGGCGACAATAGTGGCGAGACCGAGAAAACTTTGACTTGCTTAACGTTCTTGGAGGAGTCCAATCGAGAATAGCCTGAACTCTTTCGGGGTTGACGGCAATACCATCCTTAGAGATGACATGTCCAAGGTAGGTTACTTCGGAAGCCGAATTCACATTTGGAGAACTTGGCATAGAGTTGATGCTCTCGTAGCTTTTCCAAAGACAAGACGAAGATGTTCAGCATGTTCTTCTTCATTCTTGGAGAATATCGGGATATCATCCGGATAAACCACGATTTAACTTGTCGAGGTAATCCATGAATATATAGTTCATCAAAGCGAGAGAAGGTGGCTGGAGCATTGGTTAAGCCGAAGACATGACGGTGTACTCGTAAGAACCATAACGAGTCACGAATGCAGTCTTGGGGATATCCTCCTCATGAACACGGATCTGGTGGTAACCCAACCTCAAATCGAGTTTCGAGAACACTGACGAACCAGCCAGTTGATCATAAAGATCATTGATCCGAGGAAGAGGATACTTATTCTGAATGGTAGCTTGATTTATGGGACGGTAGTCTTGGACCAATCGGTTTGTCCCATCCTTCTTCTTGACAAGAGAGAAGGTGCTCCCAAGGTGAGCAACTTGGGCGAATGAAGCCGCTTTGAAGAGATTTGTCGATTTCTCCTTTAGCTCAAGGAGTTCATGTGGCGGCATCTTGTAGGGTCGCTTGGCTATAGGAGTGGTGCCTGGTTTCAAGTCGATGACGAATTCGACAGCTCTAGCGGGGAATCCTCGGAAGTTCTTCAGAAAGACGCCTTGGAAATCATAAGCGATGTGAATGTTTTCAATACCCTCGAGTGGTGCGGCGTTCAATGCATTCAATGCATAGAGCCTTGCCTCGGCATTTTGCACCAGATGAGCTTGGTAAGTGACAATTTCATCTGAAGGGTGTAGCAGATGGACGGTCTTAGTGGCGCAAACGATTGACGCCGTATGCGCTTTCAACCAATTCATTCCCAGAATGAGGTCAATGCTACAAGACTTCAGCACGATGGGAGAGACAAGGAATTCCAGTCCTTCGATTTCAACGGGGACGTCGTTGCAAATCATGGAGGTTCGACATTGGCCCGCAGGGGTGTGTACTAATAGTGAAGCATTCATGTCTTCACTTTTAATGCCATGCATGAATGCAAAATCTTCAGACATGAATGAATGAGATGCCCCTGTATCAAATAAAACACATGCGGGTACTGAATTTACGAGAAGTGTACCCATCACAGTAGCAGGTTGGTCTTGAGCTTCATTCAGATCAACGTGGTTGGCCTGAACTCGACCATAAGGCTTGGCAAGATTGTTATGGGCTGGGTGTTTCCCTTGCCACCTTTGGAAGGGCCACTGATTCTGGTTCTGGTTGCATTCTCTAGCACGGTGGCCTGGTTGTCCTTTTGAAGCACAAACCATTATTGGGGTGGGAGCAGGAGCTTGGGGTGGTGGGGCTGGAAGCTTTGGCTGCTTAGTTGTAGGCGGACGAGGTGCAGCATAGCTATGCCTTGGAGCAGTGCATTCGGCTGGTACATACTTGTTGGGAATCCATATCTTGCTTCTGCGAGGACGGGCCCAAGATGAGCCCGTGTCACGGTTCTGTTAGAGCTCTGGTATTCCTGCAGACCAGTTTCGACATTGATAGCCTTGTTCACCAAGGTGGCGAAATCAGCAAAGTCGTGCACCGAAGTGCGAGTTTGATGTCGACTTGAAGGCCGCCACGGAACTTCTCCGCTGCGTGCATCGGTTGCAATATCCTCTTCAAAGATAGCGAGACAAGTCCAAGAACTCTCGTGATAAGCTTCAACAGTCTTGTTGCCTTGGGTGAGGTTATGAACTCACGCTTCTTCCCGTCCATGACCCCTTGAGGGATGAAGCGGGCACGGAAGGCAGCTTGGAAGTCTGCCAGTGATGAGTGTTCCAAGCTGGCGAAGTACGCTGTGGCTGTCCCACCATTGAGCTGCGGGTCCTTCAGAAGAAGGAAGCAAAAGTGACATAGTGGCAGGGCTACATCAGCAGACTCCATCTCATAGGTGATGTCACGGAGCGACCATCAACATCCGATGGTTGGGTTGAGCTGCAGACACGCTGGGGTTCAGCGTATGAAATCCTGCAGAGTTGTTCCGTTTGGGTCTTTGGTTCATATTGGGGCGAGGAAACTGAGCCATCATGTTTTCCATGAACTGGCGATTCATCTCGAGCTGTTGGATCATACCAGCCATGTACTCAAGGCGGTGGTGGGAAGTTGGCACCACGACCACGACCTGCTGGCCTAACCATCCTGCTATTATATAACAGGGTAGTTCAGCATTTGAGAAATTAAGCAAGAGGCAGAATCATTCATGATGAAACATGCATAATGAAAGCAAGATGATGGGAACTACATAGTAGTTGGCATATCTTACAAAAGGAATCATGCATAGAGTTCGATACATAGAGTCCGAAGACATAGACTACTACATCATAGGCGGCACGCAGCTCATGGCGATTACATCAAACACTAACAAGCAAGTCTACATCGGTCCCACGCATGCTGCGGAGGTAGTGTAGCTTTGAAAGCTGGTAGTGCGGCAGCGGATAGTCCTCCACGGTGCTGACTGGGGCCGCGGATACTCGGTGCTGAATCGACGCCCCGGTGGCGAAAAGGGCCAAGGCGCGGAGAGTAGCCTCCCACGTCGCCAACCGACACCTGGGGCATCACGGTCTGGCTGGGTAGATCGCGAGAACGCGGCAGCTCTCTGGATCGGACAAAGGGTGCATCGCGTCGAGCTCGGTAGAGGTGCCGACGGGTGATGTACAACTCGTGGCGAAGAGCTCGGTTAGCTCGATCCAGCCCATCGACATGCGTAACAAAGTTACGATGGTAGAAGGGCTCTCTGGTGACGATGGAGTAGGCAGCGGTGTAGTAACCCTCCTCACCAACATCGACGCGATAGCAATGTGCCGAAGGGGAGGTGTCCAACTCTCGATACTCTGCACGAAGACGTGTCGAGCAGCATAAGCAACATCGTGGACTGCCATATCGATAGTCACTCCAACACCATGTGCGGTGTGCAGACAAGAGTTGACTCGTACTCCGAGAGTAGAGGTGGACGATGGTGCGGTATCGCTCCGGTTATAGTCTGGTACTCCTCATAGACGGTGTACTCAGGTGCCGCGATAACCGGATAGGTCATCATCTCGGCTAGCACCGCAGTGATCCCGAGGCACCAATGGCCGTCGTGTGGCGCACGACCTGCCTCGTGGGTTCCATCTGAAAACAAAGACGCTTCAAAGGAGTCAAATGACGATGTGGAAATTGCTCAAATACAATTCCAAGAACAACTAGGGCTATATCCAACTTTGGGGTGAATGCGGTCACGGGATCCTAGTGATAGTTAGTAAAATCGTTTAACCCGAGTAGAAGAGAGTCGAGTCCCGAGTAAAGGTCGAGGAGTAAAAGATCCTAGTACCACCCGATGGCGGCGTGGGCCCGTAAGGCACACATCCATGTTAGTAAAAGTTTTGCAATGTCTAGACTCGACTTCGCCAAGGAGTGTGGAAGGGGATTCCTACAGCGAATGGCTCGATACCAACTTCAGACGCCCCGATTCAATCGTACACTAATCATGCACGCAAATGTGTACGATCAAGATCGAGGACTCACGGAAGATATCACAACACAACTCTACAAATAAAATAAGTCATACAAGCATCATAATACAAGCCAGGGCCTCGAGGGCTCGAATACAAGTGCTCGATCATAGACGAGTCAGCGGAAGCAACAATTTCTGAGTACAGACATAAGTTAAACAAGGTGCCATAAGATGGCTAGCACAAACTGGGATACAGATCGAAAGAGGAGCAGGCCTCCTGCCTGGGATCCTCCTAGATACTCCTGGTCGTCGTCAACGGGCTGCCCGTAGTAGTAGGCACCTCCAGAGTAGTAGTCGTCATCGACGGTGGCGTCTGGCTCCTGGGCTCCAAAGTCTGGTTGCAACAATCGAGTAGAGATAGGGGAAAAAGGGGGAACAAGGCAACCGTGAGTACTCATCCAAAGTACTCGCAAGCAAGGAGCTACACTACATATGCATGGATATATGTGTAAAGGGCCATATCAGTGGACTGAACTGCAGAATGCCAGAATAAGAGGGGGATAGCTAGTCTTAACGAAGACTACGCTTCTGGACTCCTGTCTTGGAACAGGTAGGAGAGGACGATCGGAAGTCCTCCAAGTAACATCACATAGCAATAATCCTACCCGGCGATCCCCTGCTCATATCCCTGAGCGAGAGCGACCACCGGTTGTATCTGGCACTTGGAAGGGTGTGTTTTATCAAGTATCCGGTTCTAGTTGTCATAAGCTCAAGGTACAACTCCAAGTCGTCCTGTTATCAAGATCGGGGCTATCGAATAGATTAACTTCCTGCAGGGTGCACCATCTTACCAAAGACGCTTGATCCCATTTGGCGGACACACTTTCTGGGTCATGCCCGGCCGCGGAAGATCAACACGCCGCAGCCCCACCTAGGCACAACAGAGAGGCCAACACGCCGGTCTAAACCTAAGCGCGCAGGGTGCAGGCCCATCGCCCTAAGCACACACACGTTGCGAGGGCGGCCGAAGCAGACCTAGCCTAACAGCGTTCAGTCCAATCCGGCGGCGCCCGCCGTCGTGACGTCTGAAGTATTTCGGTGATACCACGACGGGATACCCATAACTACTCCCGCGTAGATGGTTAGTGCGATAAGCTCGTAGCCAACTCAGATCAAATACCAAGACCTCGTTAAGCATGTTAAGTAACGCGAACGCCCGAACAGGCCAGGCCCACCTCTCTCCTAGGCGGTCTCAACCTGCCTGTCGCTCCGCCTCAAGATCCACTCGCGGGTGCTCCATCACCGACCCGACTTTAGTCTCACATGTATCATGTATAATTATATAGTATATACCGTGATCAACTCCCGAGTGATCACGGCCCGATAGTATAGCACGCGAGACGGACAAGAAAGTAGGGCCACAGATGAAAGTACTAGCACCCTATACTAAGCATATAGGATTGCGGTAAGGTAACAACGAGACGTTACAAGGACAAGGCTATGCAAGAAGTATAGGAGTATCTCAAAACAAGAATATGCTATACTACTCTAATGCAAGTAGTGTAGATAAGAGTAGGCGATATCTGGTGATCAAGGGGGGGCTTGCTGGTTGCTCTGGCAAGAGAGAGGGTTATCAACACCGTAGTCGAACCGCGGCCAGCAGCGGTCGGCCTCGTAGTCTACCGGAGAGAAGAGGGGAAGAAACAATGAATACAAAGTAAACAGATGCATATCGATGCATGACATGCCAAGAAGCGATGCTAGGCGTGCCCTAACGTGGTATGGGGGTCTTGGTTAAGAAACATCCGGAAGGTATTCCGGTGTTTTGGGTTTTCGCAGAGGAGCCGGAGGGAAAAGTTGCAGGTTCGATAGGTTAGGGGTGTGTGGCGGACGAGCGGATGCGTATCCGGATTAAATCTACTTGTCGAGCAACTTTCATGTTGAAAATATTTTAATCCAGGTTACGGATAAAAAGATATGATTTTAAAAGATTTTAATAATTTCTGGAATTTAATTAATTATTTATTTAATTGAAAATGTATTTATGACGTCGGCATGATGTCATCCGACGTCAAGATCAATGTGGTTGATCGAGTCAACCTGACAGTGGGTCCCGTTCGTCATACACTGTTATCTAATTAACCTAATCAAATTTAATTAACATTGGTTAATTAGGTTAATTAGTTATTAGGTTTAATTAATCGTGATTAATTAGATTACTAATTACTTAATTAATTAATTAATTAATTAATTAATTAATTAGTTTTATTTAATTTTCATTTTTCTTTTATTATTAAAACCATTCATGGGGTGGGGCCCCATGTCATAGGCCCTGTGGGGCCAAGCAGGCGTCTTGGGCTTGCGGCCGTGAGCCACTCGGGCGCCAAACCTGGGGATGCGGGCGTGGGCACCCGCCCGATCCCGCGTCGGTGTGGTGGAAGGGCCGGCCGAGGCCGTGGCCCGACGAGGAGCGGGCGAGGGCGGTCCCAGTGGGGCTTTAGCGGTGTCCGTGTCGCCGGGGGCAGAGGTAAGCGGAGGGTGCGGACACGGCCCAAGGCGTCGCAGTCGGCAGCTGGCGTGGGGCGTCGGGAGGTCCGGGGTTGTGGGGGGCGAGGGCGCCAGCGCCGAGGGAGAGAGGGGGTGAGGCCAAGGCGGCCGGGCGGTAAGCACTAGGGGAGAGGCCGCTGGCGAGGGGGAGTAGAGGGAAGCTGGGGGGGGGGCGTGGGTCATGGACGGCCGAGCCGTGAAGGGGGCGCGACGGGCTCGGGCCACTCTGATGGCGCGTCGGGGACGACGAGGGAGCGACGGGGAGAGGTGAAGCTCACTGGGGCCCGTGGGGTCTAGGAGGCGGCGGTGGAGTTTGATGGCGTCCGGCGAGGAGGAGTCGGTGGCGGCCGACCCGGCGTCGGAGGAAGATCCGCGAGGCGGGGGGTCAGAACGACCCAGCTGGCGGGTGCCCTGCGTGGGCAACGGTGGCGAGGGGGTTTGGGCGGTGTGAGGGGCTAGGGGGCGGAGGCGACGGTGTCGGGCAAGGGTCGCCGGAGATGAGGTGGGGAGGAGGCTCGGCCCGATCTGGATCGGGCGGAGGGAGAGGAAGGGATCGGGGTGGGGAGAGTGAGGGGAGGGGGGGGTCGGCTAGGGTTTCCGGCCAGGGAGGAGGGGTTAAGTGGCGGCCGGTGGGCCGGGCCAGGAGGGCTGGGCCAGTGTGAGGGGGCAGTGGGGAGGGGCAGGCCAGTTGGGCGATGGGGATTCCTTCCCACTTCTTTCTTTCCTTTTTATCTTTTCCTTTTTCTTACTTTCTGTTTTTAGCTTATTTAAAATGTCAAAGCATTTTACAAAATTTTGTGCACCCCACCATAATTAGGTTTGTTATTTTAGACAACCCCCGAACATTTTAGTTTTAGTTTTTGAAACTTTTTATCGTTTGCTTTTGATTTGAATTTGTCTTAGACCGGGTTCGAATCAACGTGAGGTTAGTCACAGTAACCGGGGTGATTACTGTTCCTTAATCATCCGGGTGTTACATGGAGTTGAGGTCGGTGGAGTGTCAGGGGGCCCACGAGGTAGGGGGGCGCGCCCTAGGGGGGCATGCGTGCCCTCCACCCTCATGGACAGGGTGTGGGCCCCCTAACGTGGATTTGTCTTCCAGTATTTTTCTTATTTTCCAAATAGATGTTCCGTGGAGTTTCAGGTCATTCTGAGAACTTTTGTTTCTGCACATAAATAACGCCATGGAAAGTCTGCTGAAAACAGCGTCAATCCGGGTTAGTTCCATTCAAATCATGCAAGTTAGAGTCCAAAACAAGGGAAAAAGTGTTTGGAAAAGTAGATACGACGGAGACGTATCAACTCCCCCAAGCTTAAACCTTTGCTTGTCCTCAAGCAATTCAGTTGATAAACTGAAAGTGATAAAGAAAAACTTTTACAAACTCGGTTCGCTCTTGTTGTTGTAAATATGTAAAGCCAGCATTCAAGTTTTCAGCAAAGATTATGACTAACCACATTTGCCATAACTCTTAGGTCTCATGTTTACTCATATCAATGTCATAATCAACTAGCGAGCCATAATAATAAATCTCGGATGACAACACTTTCTCAAAACAATCATGATATAATATAACAAGATGGTATCTCGCTAGCCCTTTCTGAGACCGCAAAACATAAATGCAGAGCACCTTTAAAGATAAAGGACTGACTAGACATTGTAATTCATTGTAAAAGAGATCCAGTCATAGTCATACCCAATATAAATTAATAGTAATGGATGCAAATGACAGCAACGCTCTCTAGCTAGTGCTTTTTAATAAGAGGGTGATGACTCAACATAAAAGTAAATAGATAGGCCCTTCGCAGAGGGAAGCATGGATTTGTAGAGGTGCCAGAGCTCGGTTTTGAAATAGAGATAAATAATATTTTGAGTGGCATACTTTCATTGTCAACATAACAACCAAGAGATGGCGATATCTTCCATGCTACACACATTATAGGCGGTTCCCAAATAGAATGGTAAAGTTTATAACCCCCCCCCCTCCACCAACAAGCATCAATCCATGGCTTGCTCGAAACAACGAGTGCCTCCAACTAGCAACAGTCCTAGGGGGAGTTTTGTTTGCAATTATTTTGATTTAGTTTGCATAAAGCATGGGACTGGGCATCCCGGTGACCACCCATTTTCTCGTGAATGAGGAGCGGAGTCCACTACTCTTGAGAATAACCCGCCTAGCATGGAAGATACGGACAACCCTAGTTGATACATGAGCTATTCAAGCATACAAAATAGAATGTTTATTTGAAGGTTTAGAGTTTGGCACATACAAATTTACTTGGAACTGCAGGTAGATACCGCATATAGGAAGGTATAGTGGACTCATATCGAATAACTTTGGGGTTTAAGGGATTGGATGCACAAGCAGTATTCCCGCTTAGTACAAGTGAAGGCTAGCAAAAGACTGAGAAGCGACCAACTAGAGAGCGACAACAGTCATGAACATGCATTAAAATTAATAAACATTGAGTACAAGCATGAGTAGGATATAATCCACTATGAACATAAATATCGTGAAGGCTATGTTGATTTGTTTCAACTGCATGTGTGAACATGTGCCAAGTCGAGTCACTTAAATCATTCAAAGGAGGATACCACCCCACTATACCACATCACAACCATTTTAATAGCATGTTGGCACGCAAGGTAAACCATTATAACTCATAGCTAATCAAGCATGGCATAAGCAACTATGATCTCTAATTGTCATTGCAAACATGTTTATTCATAATAGGCTGAATCAGCAATGATGAACTCATCATATTTACAAAAACAAGAGAGGTCGAGTTCATACCAGCTTCTCTCATCTCAGTCAATCCATCATATATCGTCGTAATTGCCTTTCACTTGCATGACTGAACGATGTGAATAATAATAAGAGTGCACGTGCATTGGACTAAGCTGGAATCTGCGAGCATTCAATAAACAGGAGAAGACAAGGCAATATGGGCTCTTGGTTAAATCAACAATAATGCATATAAGAGCCACTTTAACAATTTAATCATGGTCTTCTCCTATCGACCCCCAAAGAAAAGAAAAGAAATAAAACTATTTACATGGGAAAGCTCCCAACAAGCAAAAGAAGAACAGGACATCTTTTTGGGCTTGTTTTTTTAATTATTACTACTACAACAAGAAAAGTAAACTAGCTTAAAGCTACACTAATTTTTTTGGTTTTCTTAAAGTTTATTAAACACACAAGAAGAAAGCGAGAAAAAGAAAATAAACTAGCATGGATATTACAGTGAAAAAGTATAAGCACCGACATCTAGCAATGAGTGTGTGAACACGAATATAATGTCGGTGAGAAATGCGTACTCCCCCAAGCTTAGGATTTTGGCCTAAGTTGGTTTATTGCCACGGATGGCCTGGCAGATATCCATAGTTGTAGCCGGGGTCGTACTGAGATGAAGAAGACTCCGACTGCCACTGGTTGGCAATCATATCCGGATCCCACTGGTAGTTAGACTATCGTGGAGGTTCAAATTGTGGTTCCGGCTTCGTGGCTAGTGTAGGGTTCCGGTAGGCGTGAATGGCCGCCAACGGAACGAGATACAGACTGATTGCATTGGTCGCGGAGGAAGTCGGTGAGGCCTGCATTCTCAGCCAATTCATAAAAATCATCATAAATCCCGGCTTCTCTCAAGAAATCATTGGAAGGCCATTCACACGGCTGGACCTCCGCGATGCGAGGCAAATTATATTTGGGCCTCTGTGCTTCTTCACTTTGCTTTTCCTTCGAGCTTCGGCTCGATGAGCCCCTCAAAAATCTCTTCATTATTTTCAGAAAAATTCTGAATTTTTTAGTAACTTCAAATAAAAGTGAACCAGGCTCAACAAAATTGATAGCAACTACTCCTACAAGTGCCTAGAGCCCATATCAAGCATTAGAACTACTTGGAACCATATAAATTTGACATGCAAGCTCAAGAACATGGTCACCTAGGCAGCACAAATTTGCAATGAATAAAGCACTAGAGCAAAAACTAATTGGACCAATGGAGGAGTCAGATACCAAGGAACAATCTCCCCAAGCAGTTTTGTGAGAGGTGCTTTGAGCAAGGAGATCAAAAATCGCAGCAAAATGAGATAGAACTTGTGCTTGAGCTGGATGGTGATTTTTTTGGGAGGAAGAAGAAGTGTGTGGATGCATGAATAAGTGGAGGGGGCCATCATGGGCCCATGGGGCAGGGGGGCGCGCCCTGTAGGGGTGGGCGCGCCCTCCACCCTCGTGGCCAGGTGCTTGCCCCTCCCGCTGTGTTCTCAGTGCCAGATATTCTCAAATATTCCAGAAAAATCATATTCCATTTTCAGGGCATTTGGAGAATTTTATTTTCGGGGTATTTTTATATTGCACGGATAAATCAGAAAACAGACAGGAAAATACTATTTTTACTTTATTTCAACTAAATAACAGAAAGTAGAAAGAGGGTACAGAAGATTGTGCCTTCTAGTTTCATCCGTCTCATGCTCATCAAAAGGAATGCATTAACAAGGTTGATCAAGTCTTGTTAACAACTCATTCCGAATAACATGGAACGGAGAAATTTCGAATAACACTATGTTACCTCAACGGGGATATGCACATCCCCAATAATAAGAATATCATATTTCTTCTTGACAGTAGGAAGAGGGATTTCAAAACCTCCAAAAATAATCGATGGAGTTTTTCCAATAGAATTGATACTGTGGACTTGAGGTTGTTTCCTCGGAAAGTGTACCGTATGCTCATTATCGTTAACATGAAAAGTGGCATTGCCTTTGTTGCAATCAATAACAGCCCCCGCGGTATTCAAAAAAGGTCTTCCAAGAATAATAGACATACTATCGTCCTCGGGAATATCAAGAATAACAAAGTCCGTTAAAATAGTAACATTTGCAACTACGACAGGCACGTCCTCACAAATACAGACAGGTATAGCAGTCGATTTATCAGCCATTTGCAAAGATATTTCAGTAGGTGTCAACTTATTCAAGTCTAGTCTACGATATAAAGAGAGAGGCATAACACTAACACCGGCTCCAAGATCACGTAAAGCAGTTTTAACATAGTTTCTTTTAATGGAGCATGGTATAGTAGGTACTCCTGGATCTCCAAGTTTCTTTGGTATTCCACCCTTTAAAGTGTAGTTAGCAAGCATGGTGGAAATTTCAGCTTCCGGTATCTTTCTTTTATTAGTAACAATATCTTTCATATACTTAGCATACAGATTCATTTTGAGCATATCAGTTAATCGCATATGCAAAAAGATAGGTCTAATCATTTCAGCAAAGCGCTCAAAATCCTCATCATCCTATTTCTTGGATGGTTTGGGAGGAAAAGGCATGGGTTTCTGAACCCATGGTTCTCTTTCTTTACCATGTTTCCTAGCAACAAAGTCTCTCTTATCATAACGTTGATTCTTTGATTGTGGGTTATCAAGATCAACAGCAGGTTCAATTTCTACATCATTTTCATTACTAGGTTGAGCATCATCATGAACATCATCATTAAGAATATCACTAGGTTCATGTTCATTATGAGATTGTGTTTCAGCATCAGAAATAGAAATATCATTTGGATTCTCACGTGTTTTAGGAATAGGTTCGCTAGAAGCATGCAAAGTCCTATCATTTTTCTTTTTCTTCTTTTTAGAAGGACTAGGTGCATTTATATTATTTCTCTGAGAATCTAGCTCAGTTCTTTAGGATGGCCTTCAGGATAGAAAGGTTCCTGAGTCACCTTATCAGTTCTAGTAGCCACTCTAACAGCAAACTCATTATTCTTACTATTCAATTCATTGAGCAAATCATTTTGAGCTTTAAGTACTTGTTCTACTTGAGTGGTAACCATAGAAGCATGTTTACTAATGAGTTTAAGTTCACCCTTAGCTCTAGACATATAATCCCCCAAGTGTTCAAGCGTATCGGAATTGTATTTCAATTGTCTACAAAAATAAGCATTGAAGTTTTCTTGTTTGACAATAAAATTATGAAACTCTTCTAAGCATTGTCTAGCAGACTTATAGTGAGGAATATCACCTTCATCAAATCTATAGAGAGAATTTACCTTTACTACCTGTGTTGGGTTATCATGACCATGAGTTTCTTCAATAGGTGGAGGATTAAGATCATATGTTTCTTCAACAGGCAGTAGATTAAGACCATGTATTTCTTCAATAGGAGATAAATTCTTAACATCTTCAGCTTTAATACCCTTTTCTTTCATAGATTTCTTTGCCTCTTGCATATCTTCAGGACTGAGAAATAGAACACCTCTCTTCTTCGGAGTTGGTTTAGGAATAGGCTATGGAATTGGCTTAGGAGTTGGCTCAGTAAGTGTCCAATTATTTTCATTTGTCAACATATTGGGAAAACTTTGTTTTTGCCACTCTAGCTTTTGCCAATTTTGCTTATGCCACTCTAGAATTTGACATCTCACTTTTGCCACTCTTTGCTTTTGACAATACATCACAAATGCCATTCCGTGGCAAAACCGATAATTTTTCATTTCACTTTTGCCACTCTTAGCTTTGGACAATGTATCACAATTGCCACTCTAAATTTTTTGCTTTTGCCACTGAATGGCAAAAGTGATATATTGTCAAAATATAAGAGTGGCAAAAGTGAAATGTCAAATTCTAGAGTGGCATAAGCAAAGTGGGCAAAAACTACAGTGGCAAAAACAAAGTTTCCCCCAGCATATTATTCAATAGAATTTCAGCTTCATCCGGTGTTCTTTACCTGAAAACAGAACCAGCACAACTATCCAGGTAATCTCTGGAAGCATCGGTTAGTCCATTATAAAAGATATCAAGTATTTCATTTTTCTTAACAGGATGATTAGGCAAAGCATTAAGTGATTGGAGAAGCCTCCCCCAAGCTTGTGGGAGACTCTCTTCTTTAATTAGCACAAAATTATATATTTCCCTTAAAGCAGCTTGTTTCTTATGAGCAGGGAAATATTTAGCAGAGAAGTAATAAATCATATCCTGGGGACTACGCACACAACCAGGATCAAGGGAATTAAACCATATCTTAGCATAACCCTTTAGTGAGAACGGAAATATTTTAAGGATATAAAGGTAGTGGGTTCTCTCATCGTTAGTGAACAGGGTGGTTATATCATTTAATTTAGTAAGATGTGCCACAACAGTTTTAAATTCATAGCCATGAAAAGGATCAGATTCAACCAAAAGTAATTATATCAGGATCAACAGAGAATTCATAATCCTTATCAGTAACATAGATATGTGAAGTAGCAAAAGCTGGATCAGGTCTCATTCTAGCATTAAGAGATTGCTGCTTCCATTTAGCCAATAATTTGTTAACATCATGTCTATCTTTGCAAGAAAAAATTTCGTTAGCAACTGCTTCATCCATAACATAGCCCTCAGGCACAACAGACAACTCATATTTATTAGGGGAAGAGTCTTCATCATCACTTTCATCAATATTATCATTTTTAAGTTGTTCATCAAGAAATTCACCAAGTGGCACAGTAGTGTCAAGAATAGAAGTAGTTTCATCATAAGTATCATGCATAGCAGAAGTGGCATCATCAATAACATGCGACATATCAGAATGAATAGCAGAAGTAGGTTTAGGTGTCGCAAGCTTACTCAAAACAGAAGGTGAATCAAGTGCAGAGCTAAATGGTAGTTCCTTACCTCCCCTCGTAGTTGAGGGATAAATTGTTGTCTTAGCGTCTTTCAAGTTCTTCATAGTGACCAGCAGATATAAATCCCAAGTGACTCAAAGAATAGAGCTATGCTCCCCGGCAACGGCGCCATAAAATAGTCTTGATAACCCACAAGTATAGGGGATCACAACAGTTTTCGAGGGTAGAGTATTCAACCCAAATTTATTGATTCGACACAAGGGGAGACAAAGAAAATTCTCAAGTATTAGCAGTTGATTTGTCAATTCAACACACCTGGATAACTTAGTATCTGCAGCAAGGTGTTTAGTAGCAAAGTAATATGATAGTAGTGGTAACGGTAACAAAGGTGGCAGTAGCAAAAGTAATATTTTTGGTGTTTTGTAGTGATTGTAACAGTAGCAACGGAAAAGTAAATAAGCAAAGAACAATATATGAAAATCTCGTAGGCATTGAATCGGTGATGGAGAATTATGCCAGATGCGGTTCATCATGTAATAGTCATAACATAGGGTGACACAGAACTAGCTCCAATTCATCAATTTAATGTATTCCGAATATAGTCATACGTGCTTATGGAAATGAACTTGCATGACATCTTTTGTCCTACCCTCCCGTGGCAGCGGGGTCCTAATGGAAAATAAGGGATATCAAGGCCTCCTTTTAATAGAGTACCGGAACAAAGCATTAGCACATAGTGAATACATGAACTCCTCAAACTATGGTCATCACCGGGAGTGGTCCCGATTATTGTCACTTCGGCGTCCGGGGTCCTGGGGTTTGGCTTAGAGGTGCGGGGCAGCGAGGCGGATCTCGTGGGATAGCTCGCTGGGCGTGGGGAGATAGGTGGACGCGGCGAGCGGCAACGGTGGCAATGGATCCGTTCGGGTTGCCATGAGAGAGAGAGAGAGCAGATTAGGGGAAAGAGGTCCAGGGAGAGAGGGGAGAGGACGAGGGGGTCGGCGGGTGTGCGTGGCGTCGTCCAGAGCGTCCAGAGCAACATCGGGGAGGCGGCGGGAAGCAGGAGGTGGCCGAGGCGCGTGGCCGCGCGCGAGGGGCACACGCCCGGCGTCCTTCTGTCCCAAGGAAGGGGATGGCTGGCAGGGTAGGTTGGTGGGCTGGGCCAACTGGGCCAGCTCCAGGTAAGTGGCTGGGCTTCTCTCTCTCTCTCTGTCCTTTTCTAATATATTCTGTTTTCTATTATTCTGTAGTTTTAGGGCTTTATTAAAAATACTTAGACACTTCCAAAAATCATGAAACTACTCATGATCACTGTTGGGAATATATCCTACAGTGAACATTTTAGTTTGTGATTATTTGAGCATTTAAAATATTATTTAGCAATTAAATGCCCAAATGCAAATACCATATGATTTAATTCAAAAATCCAGAATGGCCT
Source organism: Aegilops longissima (assembly GCA_021605205.1). NCBI lineage: Eukaryota > Viridiplantae > Streptophyta > Magnoliopsida > Poales > Poaceae > Aegilops > Aegilops longissima. The sequence continues at coordinate 44,800 of JAHIAM010004607.1, forward strand.
AGAAATATGTGCACCATTTTTGGCAGAGGTTTTAAACCAATCCAAAAATGATAAACTTTTCTGAAGGGCATTTTGGGTTCATTGAGAATATTTTTATTTGAACCTAGTTGATTTGGTTTGGTGCTAGGGTTTGAGCAATCCCCATTTCAACTTTCAATAAATTTAGACATGATGCAACAACCAAGCTAGCACTAGTGCATTGCAAGGCTAGGGATGTGACAACTCACCCCCACTAAACAAGAATCTTGTCCCGAGATTCAAGACGTGAGGTAAGTAGACAGAGGGAACACAAAACTAACACGATCTTGTCGATCCAATTGTCCTTCTCAAGATGTTGATTCATTGCTTCATATTGATCTTGACGTCTTTGCTTTCGAGAACTTCATCCAACACGACAACGACAGAGAGGAACTCTGCAGGAATCGATCTTCTTAAAGATCGAGCAACTCACGATCAACTCACCGAATGAGATGTTGAAACATCTCGAGTTGAGACACAAAACACATCGAGAGGGATGGAAGAACAAACGACGGGGTTTGATTGGTGGGCAACAATTCCACGCTTAGAAAGATGGTGGATGGTGTCAAGGTGGCGAGGAAATATTCACCATGATCCCGTAATGGGGCACCTCAAGAAAGGTGACTCGTTGGACTGTTCCCTTAAGTGGCAAAAATAATTACTTTCGATACATAGATCATTGGAACTCTTCATACCAGCTGAAGGCAATTTACAATTGATTGATTGAACGAGCTCGAAGAAATGGCATACTCAGACTAGAATGCATGATGTGGACTACCTTGTTGAAGACAACACAATGGATGATTTTGCTTATCATTGGAGGTGGAGGGGACCCATGACAAGTCCACTTTTGAGGATGATCCTAGACATCAACTGCTGAGAAGGACATCCCATGGAAAATTGGCACAATGGGGTGCAAGCTGGGAACAACATGCAAATGTTGGGAAGGTTCCAACCATCATATCTGCCTGAGATTCAGATCTGGTTGGAAATAGGATATTTCAGACAGCATGTCTGAGAAGAGAGTTTGCAACACAATTCGACGAGATGGCGTTGCGAGATTCTCGAGGAATGAACTAAGATAGCAAGCTTCCAAAACATGAGCTGGTCCTGCTACAAACCCGTGAGCACGATGTCCCAGACTATCAAGCCCACGTAGTAGTCTTATAATGAAACACTACCGAGTTCAGGTGGGGAGCCATCATCGAGGATATCGAAGTCCTTGCATAAGTCATATGATTAGCTCTTATGAAGAAACTTCTTGTCCCTGAACAAATCAGCCAGTGGCTTGGTGTGCTAGGAACACATATAGGACGAAGGTTGCAAGTCTCCGAACTACAGAATACTTCGCACGTATGCATGACTGATTTGGGATGATTCCAACAGAAGCAACATTGACTTTCTCGAATCCACGGCGGCAACTTGCATCAGATGCACATGAATTAGAGGAAGTCGCTACTTTCATCCAAACATATGCTTCATGAACGAAACAAGAAGAAATGCTTACACAAGTTTCCAACACTAGGTTGATGTTCAACATGACTCATGGGGGAGACAAAATGCTGCTGATGGGCTCAACAACAACTCATCGAAATTTCCATATCACTAGACTTCGACCATCATGTGAACACGGTGATAGCATTGGTCAGACCAAAAGATGTATTGGTGTATGCTCGAGGGATCAACCACGAGTAAGACAACATTCGAGCATCGTTGGTACTGATTTGATTTTACGATAGCCCACACTCAAATCAAAGGATTGATAAGACAATAGGTCCAACAACTGATCATCGGGACCAATCGATGAAGATATCATCTTTCTTCAACACACACTACACAAGAATATCCCTTTGGAATGAACTAAGTTAGGCAAGCTTTTATCTTCCAACTCTCCAAGTTGTTGTCTAGCTTAACCAACTAGCTCAGGGATATCCAACACAGATTCTTGGAGAAAGGGTGGTTCACAAGAAAACAACTTGATCACGAGCTCAACATAACGATCGAGAAACAACCGGTAACACTTCCAAGAAGATATTTGGAAAGTCACGAACCACGGTATGTTACTAAGCTCGAGAACAATCTTGCTTTTGAGGGCAAGACGATATGATCAAATGAGTGAGGACTTGACAAGATCCTAACTCATAGATCGAAGAGTGCACCAGAACTAAGGACTAGGTAGCACAATCTATCTTAGAATGATGATTTAATAACCAACACGCTAGGAATGAGGATATTGTCCATTAGCTACCAAGCAACGAGTTGCTCGGAGTATTGATTTCACACATCACAATTCACTTGTCGGCATTCCGTTAGAACAACACGGGACCGAGGAATGAACGATGATGGCGAGGGTATCACTGCATCAAGAATTCATAAGAGGTGGTGCGATTCTCATGACACTCTTGACATAAAGATGGTAACACTCAGGTAGAAACAGAACAAAAGCTGAATTGGCATTTTGATCTGCGGGATACAACTACTTTGACCCAATCCTGGATATGGATGAGGTACTGGAGTTTGTTTCTCCTAGTCATTCCAGAACAGAATGGCTTGACGGACCACAAGAAAAAATGGGCATCGCTGAGGACGAGAACACGACTACTCCTGACTATCAACTGATAGACGGGGATCGGAATACAACTAAGGAGAAACAACTCGAGGAACATATAACTTTTCGAGTTGTGGAGGCACGGATTAGTATGTCGAGTAAGGTTCAACATTTCTTCCGAATAACCCATGCAGAGAAGGTAGAACTGGCAAATTCACAATTATAAATGGAGAACTCCTCAAGAGTACTCTGATTGCGATCTTTAGGCTCAAAGAGGAACTTCTGCCATAACTAGTTCATGCTATTTGGAAGAAGGAAATACCATGGACCTCGAGGACTATCACAAAGTTACTAATATCCTAAAGGAACTAGCAAATACTAACAACATGAAGTAGGGTGAATCTCGGTTTCAAGAACCCAGGAGTAGAATACCTACTACTAAGTGGCATCACGGGATGCTTTCGAGAATGATGGCCAGAATCATCACACGGGGAACACAAACATGGCTGGATTACTAAGTGATACTCTAGACACCTAGGGTCATAATAGTAACTCCAACATATATGTCGAGGCAACAGAGTACCTCAACTCAGCAATTAGTGTGATTAACCTGGCCCAAAGAGACATCGGAAACAGGAAGAAGGAATTTGCAAATGCATCAGATTGTTTGGAAACCTGGGATGACTCGGACAGCATAACGGATGTAATTGCTCAAAAAGATTTGAGACATCATGCAAAATGGTGGCATAACCACTCTACAACATCATAACAAGATTCCGAGATCAACAGTTAACATACAGAAATAGTAGGAACTGAACTGAGGCTTAAAACCAACAATCTTAAAGGTCTATGGATTAGTAACACGTCATCCTAATAGATAGATGAGAAGCCTAGTTCTTAAACCCCGTAGAGGAGAAGAGGATGACTCAGATCAGAAGGCCATGAGGTATAAGGAGTAAAAAGAGCCTTACGTTCCCTTCCACAATCAATTCCCTTACATAACTAAAGCATTTCTAGACACAAATTCGACCAGTTTGGCTTGGTAAACCTACAGTGATCGAGGCTCGATACCAACGCTGTCAGGACCCGATTCCAAGTCACATCGATCTAGCGGTAACACCTCATATCACTTTGTGGCCTCACGCACGGTATTCCACGGTGTTGCCTTACCATGGCCGGGACCGTTTTAGCCTTTTGGCTCACGTATATGATAGTTTCGCTAGCATCCATATGACAGAGAACCCGGCCGACATGGCTAGTCGTGAACCCAAAGCGGCACTAACCCATGGGGACAGGCATACATGAATCACATCGAGCATGTCGGTCATCAATGTATGAATCCGGGCTGTAGCACTGGGCTAACAGGACTCCGGTAACCCGGGCTGTAGTAGGCTAGGCAGGACTCGGATGTCATCGCGTGACATTTCCCGAAGGGACAGATACACGAACGAAGTGAAACACATGCCGGCCATCAAGTGTCCAGCGGTAGTCTTTGGGCTAGCAGGACTCTGTGAACCGGGCTGTAGCGGACTACTATCGCTCAGAAGCACTAGACTACATTTCCCCATATGAGAGGCTGCCAAGGATAAACAACTAGATTGTCGGATCCCACACATACCAAGCATTTCAAACATACACACAATATGCTCAATATGTGTAAATACAACATGGCATCACAACATAACTCTCGACTCAAATATTTATTCATTAGGCTCGAGGAGCGAGATATTACAAACATGGGTCTCATGACCCAACACTCGAAGCATACAAGTCAAAGCACAAGCGGAAGCTAAACATGTCCGAGTACGAGACAACTATAAATGAAAAAAGGCTGAGAAGCGACTATCTACCAGATCCTGCCGAGGACACAAGATCGTAGCTGAGGTAACAAGCTAAACGTCAAGTCCAAGCGGAACTACTAGCGAGACCGACGTCTCTCGCAAAACATAAAATAAGCAAGCGTGAGTACAAACATACTCAGCAAGACTTACATCGAACTATCTACATATGCATCATTATCAACAAAGGGGTGGTGGAGTTTGACCGCAGCAAGCCAGCTTTGACTCGGTGGCTATCCCGACCACGACGCAAGTAACTCTTTTGAGGTGGCGCACACGAGTCCACATATTCACCATATCAATACACCGGTATGGACCCGCTCCGTCTCCTCACGAGAACGCCATCCATAGCACTCACGCTTATCTTGCGCATTTTAGAGTATCCACTTTCACTTGTCTATGAACTGATATAGGCAACCCAGAAGTCCTTTTCCACGGACACGGCTATTCGAATAGATCATATTAACCCTGCAGGGGTGTACTTCTTCACACACGCTCTCACCACTTATCGCCATTTACACGACATGTACTCGGCAACCTTCAAGCGGAAGCCCAGCGAGGGTGTCGACCACGGCCTACCTAAACACTCAAGTCCCTAGTCCAGGTTTATCGCCTATTCGGGTTCCATCCGCAGGGAGTCCGGCCGAGGTTTCCACTAACGGCCCCGAACGATGTGTGCAGGGTTCCCGAGATACCAAGCAGGCATTGATTACACGGGCCATGGTGTATCTACCGCATCATAGCCCACCCCTAGGGTCAGCGCTACGCACGGCCTCCAACACATATCCTACAAACACCAGAAACTAGTTGCAACTCCTGGACAGAGGTCAAGGGTGGTTAAGAAGCCGAGAGAGTCAATTAAGGATCCCAATGTGTGGTAGTAACTGTTTCATGGATCACAAACACATAACTCAGTTCCTGAGGACGGCTGCAATGAGACAACCCACCATGTACTCCTACATGGCCTCTCACCGCTACCTTTACCAAATCGTGTTCACACACTTAGCTCACACACAGTGAGGACATGTTCACACACCTCCGATTCATCCCGATGAATCAAACCTGACTCAACTCTAAGCATAGCAGGCATGACAAACAAGCATGAATGAGTAGGCACAACAGGCTCAAACAACTCCTACTCATGCTAGTGGGTTTCATCTAATTCTTGTGGAATGACAGGTCATGTAGAGGATAAAGGGGTTCAGCTACCGCAGCAAGTAACAGATGAATCGTTGTTGTCCTAATGCAGTAAAAGAGAGCAGGAGCGAGAGAGTGGGATTGTATCGGAATGAACAAGGGGGTTTTGCTTGCCTGGCACTCCTGAAGATATTATAGCTCTTCATCGGTGTCATCGAACTCATCGTCGAAACCACGTCTATCGGAGAGGGGGCAAATACCGGCAAACAAGGAAGAACACAATCAATGCAATGCACAATATGATGCATGATCAAGACATGTCAATATGCTGTGATTTGAGCTAATGCAACTAGCAACAGGTTAAATGAAGTTGGCTTGAATCAAAGATTCAAATTCAAACTCCATATGTGATGGTTTAAATGCCCTTTATATGATTTGTTCTAAACAGCAGCTATAAGTTGTTCCAACATGCATGAAAATGGTACAGATGGATAGATTGGATTTTTCTGATCATTTTTCATATATAAATTATTTCAATCTGAGCTACGGTTGAATTACTATGAATTTTAGAAGTTTTGGGCATTTTCTGGAATTTCCTGAATTATAATAAATCCAGAAAATGGGTTATTGCGTCAGCATGACATCACCCTGATGTCAGCAGGTCAACTGGGCGCATCCAGGTCAAACCTGACCAGTGGGGTCCACTGGTCAGTGACACAACTAACTAACCGAGTTAGTTAGTGTTAGGTTAAGTACTAATCTAGGTTAATTAGCACTAACTAAACCTAACTAATAACTAACAGGGGCGGGTCCACACGTCAGTGACTTAGTGGGTTAACTAAAAGTTAATTAGAACTAAGCTTAAATTAGCAGGGCTCTGGTCCCACCTGTCATTGACCCAGGGGAGGTCAAACCCCTGGTCAAACGAATCAATCCCGCCGGCGAGGCCGAGGCGGCGGAGGCCTTCGGGTTTCTTGCTCCGGCGACCAAACGGACGGAGGAGGGGCTCTGGATAGCTGGAAGAGCGCCGCGTCTTCCTATGTGGCGGAAGAGGCTGAGGCGGCCCGAGCTCGCCAAACGCAGAGCTCGCGGTGGTCGCCGGAGTTCGTGTGGGCACGGGTCGGCCTTCGGGCACTAGGGATTAAAGCGGCAGGTGCTCGTGCTCTGGGGTTCACCGAGCGCGGTGGCGCTTCGAGCACGAGGCTGCGGTGGCCCTGGCCACGGCGGCAAGGAACCACGGCAGCGGTGAGCTCTCCGCTCCGGTGGACATTGGCGTTAGCGGGAGGAAAAGAGCCAAGGGAGAGAGGGGGAAAACGGCGAGGCTCACTGGGAGGTCGAAGCGTAGCTCAGTGGGCTCGGGGTGGACCTAGAGGCGGCGAATTTGTCGATGGCGTCCGGCGGCCGGGCGGAGAAGACGAGCTCGAGGGCGAGGCTTCAGGGCGTCCGGGGTCCTGGGGTTTGGCGTAGAGGTGCGGGGCAGCGAGGCGGATCTCGTGGGATAGCTCGCTGGGCGTGGGGAGATCGGTGGACGCGGCGAGCGGCGACGGTGGCAATGGATCCGTTCGGGTTGCCGTGAGAGAGAAAGAGAGCAGAGGAGGGGAAAGAGGTCCAGGGAGAGAGGGGAGAGGACGAGGGGGTCAGCGGGTGTGCGTGGCGTCGTCCAGAGCGTCCAAAGCAATGTCGGGGAGGCGGCGGGAAGCAGGAGGTGGCCGAGGCGCGTGGCCGCGCGCGAGGGGCACACGCCCGGCGTCCTTCTGTCCCAAGGAAGGGGATGACTGGCAGGGTAGGTTGGTGGGCTGGGCCAACTGGGCCAGCTCCAGGTAAGTGGCTGGGCTTCTCTCTCTCTCTCTGTCCTTTTCTAATATATTCTGTTTTCTATTATTCTGTAGTTTTAGGGCTTTATTAAAAATACTTAGACACTTCCAAAAATCATGACACTACTCATGATCACTATTGGGAATATATCCTACAGTGAACATTTTAGTTTGTGATTATTTGAGCATTTAAAATATTATTTAGCAATTAAATGCCCAAATGCAAATACCATATGATTTAATTCAAAAATCCAGAATGGCCTAGAAATATGTGCAGCATTTTTGGCAGAGGTTTTAAACCAATCCAAAAATGATAAACTTTTCTGAAGGGCATTTTGGGTTTATTGAGAATATTTTTATTTGAACCTAGTTGATTTGGTTTGGTGCTAGGGTTTGAGCAATCCCCATTTCAACTTTCAATAAATTTAGACATGATGCAACAACCAAGCTAGCACTAGTGCATTGCAAGGCTAGGGATGTGACAGAAGGTGCAGCTGGTGGGTCCCAGCAGTCAGGGGGAAACATTTTTTCGCGAAATACGGTGGCCCATCCGGTGGGTCCCTGCTGTCAGGTGGAGGAATAATTATTTTCAGCGTAATAAGGAGGCACTTCCTTCTGCGACCGTGGACCCGGTATCGGCCTCTCCACATACTGATCCACGTCTGATGGAAGTCGTTCCTTGACCATGTTGACCACGCCGCACCGAGAGCACCAAGGCGGTGGACGACGGCGAGATCTAGGAAGGGGACGATGGGCCGGGGAAGGCGCGGCAGTGGAAGCCCGCGTGGAGAGGAGTACGAGGGTTCACTGGTTCGGCTGCGGTCTGAGGCTGCCGTCGCCGCAGGGCCTGGCCAGCGGTGGGAATAGTAGGGGGCGGTGAGGCCTCCGTGGCAGCACATCCGACCACGGGAAGCAGGAGCATGCGGCACGACCGGCGCTGCTTTGGGCGGCTGGAGCAAGAAGACCAGAGGTTGAAGAAGCACTATGGCCGTTGGATGGACATCGTGCAGTCCTTTGGAGCTAGAATCGTTTATATTGACTAAGTTGACAAAGCCCTCCGTCCCCGTCAACTTAGTAGGCTCACAAGTCAGCCTCCCACAAAGGTGGGTCCCAGCTAGCAGGGTGGTATTCATTTTTTTGTGCATAATAAGGAGGCACTTCCGGTGGGTCGAGTGATGAGCAGGGGAGCGTTTTTTCGCGAAATCGGTGGCCCGCCGGGTGGGTCCCAGCAGTCAGGGGCAAACGTTTTTTCACGAAATACCGGTGGCCCGTCCGGTGGGTCCCTGCTGTCAGGTGGAGGAATAATTATTTTTCGTAATAAGGAGGCACTTCCTTACGGCTGCCGTGGACCCGGTATCGACCTCTTCACGTCTGATATTCTTGATGGAATTCGGTCGTTGACCACATTGACCACGCCGCGCCGAGAGCACCACGGCGGTGGACGACGGCGAGGCCTAGGAAGGGGACGACGCGGAGCCGGGGAAGACGCGGCAGTGGATGCCCACGCGGAGAGGAGTACGTGGGTTCGCTGGTTCGGCTGCGCTGTCGTCGCCACAGAATAACATGGGGTGTGGGTGAGTGGAGTGGAGGGATGGCCTGGCCAGCGGTGGGAGTAGTATGGAGGCGGTGAGGCCTCCGCGGCAGCACAGCCGGCCACGGGAGGCAGGAGCAGGTGGCACGACCGGCGCTGCTTTGGGCGGCTGGAGCAAGAAGACCAGAGGTTGAAGAAGCACTACGGCCATTGGATGGACATCGCACGGTCAGTCGAGCTAGAATCATGCATATTGACTAAGTTGACAAAGCCCTTCGTCCCTGCCAACTTAGTAGGCCCCGCCAACTTAGTGGACATCGTATGGGGAGTATTCTTTTTTTTGGGCGTAATAAGGAGGCACTTCATTGCGTGCCTCAAGCAGACGTATTCTTCTTCACTTCCTAAGAAGATATAGCTGGTGGGTCCGAGCTGTCAGCGGCGGTAAAGTTTTTTTCATGAAATACAAAGCCCCTTTCGGTGGGTCCTAGATGTCAGGTGGAGGAATCATTATTTTGCGCGTAATAAGGAGGCATTTCCTTGCGTGCGGCCGTGGACCCAGCTGTCATCCTCTCCACGTACAGTCCACTTCAGATGCATGTCGGTCGTTGACCATGTTGACCATGCCACGCCGAGAGCACCAGGGCGGTGGACGACGGCGAGGCCTAGGAAGGGAATGACACGAAGGCAGGGAAGACTCGGCAGGTGTTTCCCACGCGGAGGGGAGGACGACTGTATGAGGGTTTACTGGTTCGTCTGCCTTCGCCGGAGAATAACAGCAGGTGTGGGACTGTGGGTGAATAGAGGGATGGCTAGGCCCGCGATGGGAGTATGGTGGGCGGTGAGGCCTGCGCGGCAGCACAGCCGGCCTCGGGGAGGAGGGAGCAGTCAGTCCCGCCGGCGCTTGTTTGAGCGGCTGCAGCAGGAAGAGCAGAGATTGAAGAAGCACGGCGGCCGTTGATTGGACATCCAACAGTATACAAGCCATCTGTGGAAAGCCTCAAATCTGTGGAAAACAGCATACAACCCATCTGCCATTATTTCAAATAGTTTACGGTCCATTTGCTAATTCTTATGGGTTTTTTTGGAGCCCATATTCTTTTTGTTAGCATTACAGCCCATATTGTGGCCACGGTTAAAAAATTATACAAAATTTTGCATATGTCGGTGCGGTCTAAACTGTTTTTAATCCTGAAATTTCGAGTCACATTCAGACTGATTTTAAAAATAAATGTATATCAATATAAAATCCAATAAATTGTCCATGCATAAAAATCAATGCAATTTAAAATCTTGAAATGACAAAAAGATATTAGAAACTAATTGTCGGTTTGATGTGTTTTAAAAATGTACAACCCATTTCTCATTACTGATAGACCATTTTCTCGGCCAGCCGAATGAATCTCTCCTCGTCTTGAAAGATTTGCAGCCCAACAGGCCTGGTAAAGCGACTTACTTGACAAATCACAAAAAAACTGGGCTAGCCAGTTTTAGAAAGAAAAAAAAACTACTGGGCTGGTCTGTGGTAAACATAAAAGGAAAGGCTGTCTAGACAGGCCAGAGTGTCCCGCACAGCCCAGTTGACACCATGCTTCCGTCTCAAAAACAAATTAGATAAATGCCTCTCCAATTATGGCGATTCATAAAAAATGCCACTGCAATTTCCAAACTTTGAAAAATGCCACTGCAATTTTTGCAAACTTTGAAAAACGCCACTGCAGTTTGCAAACTTTGAAAAATGCCACTCCAGACTTCGAAAAATGCTACTAGAAATGGCATGAAATGGCATTTTTCAAAGTTTGGAAATTGCAGTGACATTTCTCGGAGGCATTAATCAAATTAACCCAAAACAAAAATAAATGGGCGAGCTACTGGGTCCCTGGTGTCAGCCGCTTGTTGTGCAATTCTCTTGTTTATTGACTACGTTGACAATGGCATGGGACCCAGATGTCAGAAATCCACTAGGAGGAGCCATTTTTTTTATTGGCTTGAAATAAGGAGGCATTTGCTTGCGTACTGCCATGACCTTGGCGGGTCCCTGCTGTCATCCTCTCCACGTACAATCATCTCCTGATTTTGTACGCATCAACTTGCTAGGCCCACAAGTCAGCCTCTAAACCCGTGGAGGACAAATACAACCCATTTAAAAAAATAACAGCCCATTCCATATGTTCAAACGGAAAGTTCAACATTCAGAGAAAAGTAACAGGTCTGATCCACATATAGAGTACTGAACTTCCACGTTGACAACCATCATAGCCAAGTTAACTATCTACTCCCACTAGACAAGTACTAACTTACTCTTAGCTAACTAGACAATGCCAGCCGCCATCTATGGTACACGCTAAACACCAGCACCGGCGTCCTGCGCCTCGCCTCGGACTTTCCAGAGGTGCGATAGGGCGCGTTGCTCGCGCGCGTTGGCCCTTTCCATGCCGGCGTGGTCCACGAGCTTGGCTTCCAAGGCGGAAACCCACTTGACGAGCTGGTAGTAAAATCAGCGTCCCGAGCGCGTGCGTGCCGACAGCCTCGGGGCTATTTGCGGGCGCCGGCCTCCACGTGGTCGGCCCGATTCGCGGGTGCTCTGCTCGCGACTCAGAGCGTCGGTCGCTGCTCCTCCATGTCCGCTGGCGGCGCAAATCGTCGTCGCTGCTCCTCCGCCCAGCGGTCGCGCTCAACAACTCCTGCTCCTCCGCCATGCGGTTGCGCTCCAACAACTCCTCGATCTCTGCATTGCCATCTAAAGACAGATAGAATGCCTCCTCCCTCCGTCTGCCTTCTGGTGAAAACCCGAACACTAGTTCCGGCGGTGACCGCCTCGGCGTCGCCCTCTGCGGACGGGCGGGGCATGGCGACGTGGCGGCAGCAACGTCGGGCGGTGGGAGCTTATGAGGATATGGCGAGTTGGGTCACGGTGGCACCGGAGAAAGCCGAAACAATACTTATAGGGAAGGTAGCGCGACGGTCGCCGAATTCAATGCATAATGGCTTAAGCGCCGACTTGCCGTGGAAAACTAGGGAAACTGAAATTATGATTGTGCCATCCCGTCCGTCTGGGTCGCTGCTTGACATGGCGGTCAAGCGAGTGCACTCGAATCATCTCCCTCCTTGTCAATAATGATTTCACGGATTTAAAAAGCCGCAACAATTAAAGCATATCTTTTTCGCATCGTTAGCTGCCTTAATTACGGCGGCTGCATGCAGGAACTCAGAATCTCTATAAGCGACTGCGAAGCAGCATGCAACGAGTCGCAGCCGAGAACGCATGCAGCCACTTAAATCGCTGGAATTAATTAGGCTTAAACTTCTGCATGCCGTTAATTATTGCCATGCCTTGGTCTTGCTGCTTTGCTCACGGGACTAATAAACCGGACGGAGGGAGCACCTTGGTTGGTGAGAGGTTTGAATTAAGCCCCGCAAACCGAAAGGAGGTACTAATGCGTGCGTGATCCGCTATTTACTCGTGTAGGATCGGTAGGTCGTTTCTTGAATTGAGCCCTCAAACCGGAAAGGAGGTAGTACGTGCGTGATCCGCTATTTATCCGTGTAGGATCGATAGTGTAACTTGTCGGTTTCTTCAGAGGTAGGCATTTTTATCCGTGTAGGATCGATAGTGTAGCTTGTCGGTTTCTTTAGAGGTAGGCATTTTATTCAAAAACTGCCACCGCATCTTCGTCATAAATAAAACTGCCAGGGCGCATTTGTAGGCTAGCTAGTGATCGATCGGTAACTTGTAAACAACGAGCGAACAGAAATAAGTAACTGTTAATGCATCTCAATGATTCACATATCATATACAAATATGTAGCTCAAAAGCAAAGATCAGCCACTCGGATCTTGCACAAGACTTCATAACTAAAACTAACTAATGCGATTCCCATACATAAGATCAACATGTTAATGCATCTCAATGATTCACACATCATATACAAATATGTAGCTCCAAAAGCAAAGATCTAGAAAAACATATGTTCTTCCTACTAACATGGATGATTCTCTTAGCCAGCGTTCAAGATGCAGGTGAAAGACAAATTTGTTTGTGAAGTCTACAATTCCTCTTGCAAACGTAAGTGGTTTCACCAACAGCTGGAACCATGAGAATGAACCACACATGATGGAGGAACATCTACTATATAATCAGACCAAAGCAATGAAGCACCTAGTGTTGGCGATAAATAATCTGATTACTACTTTTCTGCAGTCCATGAAGTGACTATCCAATCTTTGTGTCTATTTTCAAATGGCCTTGCATGCAGTGACTATACTATTTTTTGTGCAGTTCAACCAAAAGTGCGGACACTTTGTTTGTTTGCCAAATAGCAGGTAGACATCTCATGCGTACAAATATCAAGCAGCTAGTAAACATATACCACACCATGTTCACGATGATGGAAGAGGTGAAATCGATACAACCGAAATTGAGCATCCAATCAATGAATCCTGTCCTGCACCTCCAATGTAGGTCCACCCTGCCAATAAATTCACATACAAACCACTAGTATTACTATCTAAGGACAGTACAAAAAGAGTAGCAAGATAGTAGCAAACCATGTACCATCCTAATGAACAGCTCATAGTGCCACCAACTGGATATAAAGGTTTGGAAAAAAACATGCTCCTAATGTTGAACCAGTTGGACTTTTTGTGCAGTTCCACTAAAATCGAGCATCCCTGTTTGCATAGATATTGAAAGTGTGATTACTATAAAAGTGGCACTAGTTGAAGCATAGACTCACAAATATAAGCATTCCAATTTCTTAATGGGAAAATGTAACAAGACTGTTTGTAACCACCTGGTTGAAGGAATAAATAAAGCAACAACGGTGATGTCGAGAAGGCATACATAGTTTTTACGAAAAACTGAGCCATTCTGACCTTTCCTCTTCTTTTAAGCAATTTTGTGCAGTTCTACTAAAATAAAATGACACCACCGCCTTGACAATTTAGTGACCTGTACAAAAGGAAATGACTTAACATTACATCATGATGTCGGGTATGTAGTCGACGGGCATTAGAGACAAACATCTGAGACCTCCTCCGATAACATAATGAACATTAATTTTAAAAAGGTGTGACTAGCTTTACGGGATAATTTGAGTGAACTCTACACCCTCTGTTCCTTAATATAAGGCGTTTTCACGGTTCAATTTAAAGTACCCAAGCGTCTAGTATTTAGAAAAACAGGTAGTAGTTTTCTTGAGCACATATACGGGAAAGCTTGCCACACTTTATTTATATCCATACGCTAATGCAACACCATTGAATACTACAAATATACACTAATCCATTGGCTAGTGCAACGATAGAGTAGTTAGTTTATTACATCTTGTGCCTTGACATTAGAATGCCTTAGCTGAAAAATCGTTAATACATCCACAATCAACAGCTAACCACGAAATAATCGGTGACATTAAATGGCATTGCTTAAATTTATCGGTGGCATTAGGCGAGGCGGCATTAGTTAAATGTGGCATCACTTTAGCAGTAGCATTGCTTGACTTATTGCTGGTGTTATACTAACGACAAAAAAGTGGCAATAAGAGCATGGGAGGCCCATTCGGACGTTAGGCGCACCGATGCGATGTACCTCCGCAGACCTTGAGTGGTGAGGAGGTATGGTTGCCCGAGCAACAAATATCCAGGCAGCATATGTGGATTCGTCCCATTTTTGTTCTCTTTAGCCACCTTTTTCCTATGTGAGGACAACAAACCGATCGACCTGGTCATTCTCTATTGCGTTGTCATGCCTTTCTACCCTTCTTCAACCAAGAGACACGATACTCGTTCCTTAGCTACTGATTTTCCCTTTTCAACCTAGATGCGGGTTCGATGCCTACTCTCTTGGACAAGACAGTCTCCTTCCTTTCCTTATTCAACGAGACATGGATTAGTCTGCATGAAGTAGGGTTTCCTTTAATAGTGCAAATTATGGTTTTTAAATGCGTGTGGCGAGCGAGAGAGAGGATAGCAAATTGGGAAGATGGTGGAGTGGAAAAAGATCCACATGCAGCGGCGTGCGAGATGGGGCAATAGAACAAGGGTATGGTTGAAAAGAGGTAGCATACACGAGGGTCGGCGGAAGTGGCCGCTCGTGGTCGTCGTCCTCCACACACACTGCGGCAGGGAGCTTGGGGACGGAGGCCATCCATCTCGGGCGCTAGGTCTGAGAGGACGACCTTGTCGTCGATCGTGACCTCGCTTCGCCGCCCGGCAGTCGTCAACGCTGCTGCGTCCTTTTCTTCCCAGCGGATCTGTGACCACCGGTGAGGAGGGAGAGACAAGCCGTCTTTTTTAGATCTGGAGAGAGGGTGGTAGTGTGAGAAGCAAGTGGGCAGCCCTTGGCAAGAAAGCGCTGAAGCTCCAAACTATATATCTTTTTATCTTGCTAATCTTTGGAGGTGGAGTATTGGTAGAGTAGTTTATATTTTCTCTGTGTACAGTACCAGTTAGTCGTGCTTCAAAACTGAACGGTACGCCATTAAAAAAATAAAGGTCGATAACTAATGTGGCACCTCGGGCCAACGCGGCCAGATTGCATTTTGCACGAGAAATTACACACCATGTTTCGTTGACATGTGGTCTCGTTCCAACATATCAGTGAGACGATGGCGAGTAGTAGGAGTATTTCCGAACCGACGTGTAAGGGGGGGCGCCTTCGTGAACCGTCATAAGCGGCAACCGTCCACCGACTCTTTGCCTTTCCTCTCGATTTGGAACTCTGTCATACGCTCTTCCTCTCCCTCCTCCATTTTCCTTCAGCCCTTCACCCTTTCTTCTGCCATTGTTCGATCGTCTTCTCCATGGAGGAATAGGACGGAAGCGACCCGTTATTCTTGCCCGATCCGAAAGATGATGTGGTGGAGGAACTCATTGATCGGTCGACGTCATCACCTCGGCTAGCATGGCAGGTTCGTTCAAGCCCATTCTTGACTCAACTAATAACATCATTACAAGGAACCCAAGAGTCAAGAGCGGTTTGATCTCCCTATCTTCTTCGCCGTGACCACGATAAGCTGGCGCCGTCCGCGACGGAGGCCTCGCCTGTGCAAGTTGATGCCGCTTGATAATGATCATTATGATGTTAAGATGCCATCACTTGAGGGCAAGGCTTGGGCAGCGCAAATGGAGATTGGGTTGTTTACATTGGGTCCAACTGCAGTGGGAACTTGTGAATGTGTACACTCGTGACGGGTTCCACTTCCAAAAATCTCAGCAGACTGCCCGGAGGTTGAGCACACGGTATTGTATGCGGCGTTCAAATACAATCATGGTGACTGTCTTCTACGGAAGATAGCAATTTCTCGAGTTCCCAACCGCTCTTGGAATTACAACAAGTATGAAATTGTTGCTATCTTTGACAAGCTTGTTGCCGTCCTTGCTGGTTTGACTCGATGGATATTGCTCAAAAATCAGTTTCTGTACATGGATGAGTACTGTGATGCAATTGAATACGAGGGCCTTGTGTTTGTTGCCACCACTCGTGGCACTGTTTTTGCATGGAATCGTTAGTTCGGTACGTTTGTCTTCCACCGTAATTATAATTGTTTCATCCACATGCATGCGGGTTAGCAAGTTTCCCTTTACTAATTAACCTTTTTCTTGTGTTTCCAAGGTCCTGCGAACATTCCACCACCTATACCTGAAGATTTTTATAACCAAGGGGGAGATGACGATGGTGATGATCACGAGCATGAGGACGAGCAGCGCCCATATACTATTTGGCGCCTGGCAACTAATTCCTATGGATCACCTCTTCTCGTGTGTGTATACAACCCTTGATGATGTTCTTGCTAAGGAAGCGGTGTAGTCTCCCATGGTCGCACTCTCGGACCTATTCCAACACCTGTTGCATGGTATTCGGGATGGATACTAGTGTGCTAGCGTAACTCCTTCTCCTGGTGCAGAATTGATAGTCTTGGAAAACTTCGCTCTTCCTTGGACAAAACTATCCAATGATGGTGAAAGGCGATCAACTGTTGTTGATACAACGTTACTACCATTTATGAGAAGCAAGCTGTGTCTATACCTCGGACATTTGGGTGGTTCCCTACCCGAATCTTGATATAGTAGGCCGCTTCAGCCTGGATGATCGATCTGCGTTGGTCTCGGATCGACAATGGATGGCCCGTCCCAAGGATCACTTGTGGTTCAAAGCAAGCGTTTCCAACACCGAGGAATGGTTGAGTTGAAGTTCATTTCATTGCTTGTTATTTGTTGTGTGGTGAAAACTTTAGTATTTATAATGTATCCTCATTGTCGATGTGGGTTGATGACTGTTGTATGTAATAAAATGATATGCCTGTGATAAACTTACTAAATTTATGAATGGCTTTCGAGTTGCTACGTGAGTGAGTGGTGCAACGAGGCAAAAAAATATTTTCCGAATACATAATTGTACGTGCACTGCAACAGGCTATCGGATGAGGCCAATCAACAATAGTAGTACACTATTTGTACTACCTTCACATGCTTCGCGCGTCGTGCGGGTGTTTTTACTGTAGCCATATTGTACTACGTAACCAGCACCTCGAATCCCCGATACTAGTAGCACTAGTAAGTAGTAGGAGTAGTAGGGTGGCAAGGGCCAGAACAAACATTCACGTCCGAGTGCGGCACACGCCACCGGCCACGACTTCCATCGACACCATATTTCTTGGAGTCGTGCTAGAGCAATCTCTTCAACCTCATCGTTTCTCTAACTCAGCCATCGCGGCGGGTGAGGTGGGGTTTGCCGATAGTCGGTTTCCTTAACTGCGGTCCCACTTGTAAGGCCAAGCTGCAGCGCCACGACCCCAAGCGGACCTCCGTTTTGCACGAACTCAATGATAATTTTGACTAGAAAAGCAAGACCAAAGAAAACAAGAACCACAAGAATACATTTTACTACTCGTGTAAGTTGGATTAGTGCCTTCTCGATGCATTCATTGTTGATCTGCTGAGGCTCGATCTTGCGTGCTTCTTTATTCTTCGAGTGGAAAGAAGTAGGCGTTGCTTCCTCGCATCTAATCTCATGTCTAGCCTCTATTCTAGTACTCCCTCCTGTCCGTTTTTCTCTGCGTCTAAGCAGCAACACACATACCAAGTAGGAGTATCAACAAGTGCACTAATCTCATCTATAGCCTCTGTGCTAGCTAAAAGTGATAGAACGTCTACTAAATTGCGCTCTATCAATATATGGATGTACTCTTCTTCCCAATACAAAAACTAGCATCCATTCTACTCCCTCCGTTGCACAATACATGCCTTCTATTTTTTAAAATATATATGTATCTAGACATGTTTTAGTATATAGGTACATCCATTTTTGGACAAATGGAAGTCAAGTATTTTGGAGCGGAGAATACTAATAAAATTTTAAGTTAGCACAACTATTATAATCCAAGAGCACAACCAAAGATTTGGTGGGTTCTTCCTCCTTTGCCGAAACACGGGACATCGAGCATCCAGGTCGTGTCATGAAAGAAAATAGAGTGGTAGTTGAAGCCACGAGATGTGCATCTTAGGTTGAGCTGTAAATAGAATCTTACTACTCTTGAGTAACTCCAAAAGCGCCACGAAGATCTTTCTTGGATTTGTTTTTCATCACCAGACGTCGAGGTGAAAGATGTGCGAGTTCGATTGGGTCGCTTGCGTTTTCAGCGACATGTGGGACCGCATGTGAGCAAGCAGACGATGGGCTCAAGCGTCCGCTGGCTTCTTTGAGAAGAGAGATAGAGGAGGGCTGAGCACGGACTGCAGGAATTTTGTTCTACGTACCTCGATATAGTGGGGTGGCATGGGCCAACTGAGATTAGTGAAAAGAGTGGTACATAGTAGTCGAAATAGAGAGAGAGAGAGAGAGAGAGAGAGAGAGAGAGAAACAGAGAGAGCATGTCGTGAGACACCCGACACCCCGAGAGAGATTGTGAGCATGTGAGAAGAGAAATGCCGATGCATATAAAGTGTGTGCACTTATCGTTAGATAGAGATATATAACACATCTGTGAGAGCAGGCGAGGCATAGTGCATCTACGTGTAAAAGGCGGTTCTACGCATTAAATTAAAATATAAATGGCATTATTATTTTTGGATGAGATCATGAATTTTGTAAATTGCGTATGGACGAAAATCAGTCTATCAGACACCCATAATCTATTGAATTCTATCATGTGCATGTGTTTATTTCATATTATCGATCCATAGAGTGAGAGTGGTTTGAAATACAGGCAATGGATGCTTTTGCAATTCTATAAACATTAATTAGTGCACTCCATGTTGTTAGTGTGAAGCACTTTATACATTTGTCACTTGCATGGATACATTCAAATTGCTAGCTACTGAAGCAGAATACATGTGAATTCAACATAAAGGGGTTTGAAGATTGAATTCATAGGAAGTGCATTCATCTATTTGAACCGAGATAATGGCATTTGTAAATCAGATGTAAAAGGGGGCATCAATCTTTGTTGTGAGTTCGAACATGCTATATATATTCATACGCATATCTAACTTTTCTTTTTTTGCAACCATGGAGATTATATGGGGAACCATGCATGAACTGATGTAAGTTGCATATTTTTTAATATATACTCGTGTACAATGTATATTCAAATGTACCCCCTCCATTCCAAAATAATCGTAGCTTTAGGATTTTCAAGAGTAAAGATTTGTGAAGTTTGATAAATCCTGAAAGTTCAATTCAAGAGAACCGAAAACATTAATGCTTCTGCTCCCAAATATTGAATGAAGCGCCAAATAGGCTTCTGGTCACCCGAAACCGCGCGAGACTAATGTTTTGGTGGTAGGAAATTAATGTCCTGACTCTGGCCCGTGTAGCCTATCGGCCCGATGTCCAAAGGTCTAAACTGGGGTAGGTTTGTAACTTCACCAAGGCGCTTGATCTCAACCGCCTCGAGAAGCATTCATATGCCGTGGGCACCTAAACACCCATGCTCTCGGCGAAATCTATCCATACATTTGGGACACGACATGACTGTCCTACCCCAACCCATAATATGTCCGAAATTTTAGATGGGGGCAAAGTTTGTAACTTTCCCCAAATTTCAAATAAGCGCGTCTCAAACCAAGCATTGTCCCCCCTTAGTTCCCCGCCTCCCTCTGTTTCCCCATTCATACTCCGTGGGCGCGAAAATGCCCTCTCCACCAGCCGCGAAACCCCAGCCTCCTCCGTCGGTCCGCCCTCCAGCGCATAGCCAATCCACCGCCACCCTCCTCCATCACGCCGGAGCCGATACCCCGACGTCGTCGTCCAACGCAACCGCCACCGCAACGCCCTCAAGGACTTAGCAGTTGAAGCCGAGGAAGAGTTGCCTCCACGACGCTGACGCCGACGTGCGCCGTACCAGAACCACTCCGACTACACCGTCCTGCGCCTCACTTCTGCGGCTCCACTGTCGCAACTGTCCACCGCATCGGAGCTGTTCTCGCTACGCCATCATTCGCCGCCTCGGATCTGCTTCCCCGCCGCCGACAGACAGCCACCGCACCACACTCAACAACTTGGCCATGGGTTCATCCAAGGCTGCACCGTCCTCCACAACATCTGGTTTCCGGTGAACAACAAGAAGATCGTCGGAAAAACAGAAGAAGGACACAACACTACCAGCAGAAAGAGGTACTCCTATTCCCTTATTCGTGCAAATCTTACATCTCCGCTCACACCGTATTCATCCCACGAAAGAAACTAGTTGAGCGCTTCTTACTGCATCTTCTTCATGATACTAAATGCACAAGGTTTCCTCCCTTTTACTATTTCACCTTTGCTAGAGGTCAGTAGCTCGCCTGGATTTCAATTCAGGGTCAATCGAACCACAATTAAAAGAAGCAACACCCGCTTAGGCGCGCGGAGCACCTAGTCCGCCTGTTCCCCGGGGAAGCGGCGCATTGGTGTCTATAATAGGGGTGTGGGCGCGAGGCTGCTTGCGCCCGATCTGGAGGTCAACGGGCTTGAATGGATGGCGGGGGGTGCCAAGCACGGCGGTGCGGTGAGGTCGAGGGAGGGCGCAGGGGGAGGAATCTTGGGCGGTGGTCTTGGCGTTTCGAGGAAGATCGTCAACACTGACTGGCTGGAGGTAGATGAAGGCGATCTGCCCGTTCTTTGTACATCGGACGTTGTAGAAAAAATGGACTGACCTATTTGCTTTCAGTCGAATGTTATTTTCATAGAATCCTGTAGTAATTTAGTGTGCCATGCATGTTGTAGAGCTATCATATGTCTCCCCTCATTTATTTCTCACCGACCTGCTATCTGCTACCTTAACACTGTACTAATTGTGCACACACTTCACCCATACTCACACTATTGTTTTTTTATGCATGGGTATTTCAGACTCTGACGCGGTGTTGATGAATGCGAGAAAAGAAAAGATAGAAATCGCTCGAGTGTAATTGAAGACAAGCACTAAGCGTTTAAGCGCTCTAATGGGTGCGATGTCGTGATTGGAGACGATGGCGTAGCTCTGCAGTTGATGATCTCAATTGCCACACACAACCATCCAGTGCTTGCTTTAACTTCACGCTGTCAAATGTGGTTGCATGTTGCATATGGTGTCTAGCTTGTATTGCTTCAATTTGGTTAAATTGCATCACTTACTTTACACATTATACCTTTGATAATGACATGCCTTCCTGTTTTTGATACATACTACATATGTCTATTAACCATGTTCGTACATCAAACTAATGCTCTTTTGTATCCCTCGTCAATCACTTATGATGAGACAGTCACCCGGGTGGGTTACTGTGAGACACCCTACTCGTTTAAAGAGTGCAGTGTCATCCTCCCCACATGATTCTCAAGAAACAGCAAGGCTAAATGAAGATAGTCAACGTAGCTCTCTAGTTGATCACCGCAATTCCCCCACACCACCATCGCATGTGCTTGCTCTTACTTGGCAGTGTGATATGTGGTTGCATGTTGCATATGGTGTCTACCTTGTAATGCTTCTAATTAGGGTAAATTGCATCTTCTTAGTTAACACATTATACCTGTGAATATGACATGCCTTCCTGTTTTTGGTACATACTACGTCTTTCTATTAACCATGTTCTTACATCAAACTACTTTTCTTGTGTATCCCTCATCAATGCTCCTAATTTGTTAAATTGCATCTCCTTAGCTTACACATTATAAATGTGAATATGACACGCCTTCCTGTTTTTGGTACATACTACATCTGCCTATCACACCATGTTCTTACATCAAACTACTGTTCTTGTGTATCCTGCGTCTATTGCTTATGATGAGACAGTCACGCGCGTGGGTTAATATGAGATGCAATACTCTTATAAAGAATGCAATTCATCCTCTCCACATGATTCTCAAGAAACAACAAGCCTAAATGAAGACATTGAATGTAGCTCTGTACATGAAGACCGCACTTCCCCTACACCACCATCACAGGTGCTTGCTCTAACTTCGTAGTGTGATATGTGGTTGCATGTTGCATACCGTGTATAGCTTGTAATGCTTCTAATTAGGGTAAATTGCATCTGCTTAGTTTACACCTTTCTTCTGTATCCTGCATCAATCACTTACGATGAGTCACCTTTATTCGTTGCATATTGCATATTATTTCTAGCCTGTTGCCATGTATTGCTTCTAATTTGGTCAAATACATTTGTTAGGGCACCCTTTTAATTTGGCAGAGTGATATTGGTTTCATATTTCATATGGTTTCTAGCTTGCATCAATTCTAACAAGTTCAAGCACCTTGTGCTTAGTTTACATTTTATACATCATACATGTCAATATGTCACGCCGTCCTGTTTTTCATACATATTCCATCCTATCATGCGGCTGCCTTACATGAAAGTAGTGTTAAATCGGTATCATGCATCAATGAGTTACGAAGAGCAAATTTTATTCCTTTTCTTGTGGGTTTGACTTGACAAGGCAAAATCAAGAAAGAGGAAGGAAAAAGTAAGGAAGGCGATGATGGTGGTTCTCTGCAACAACGTAAAGCAGAGCATCTGCTGATTCTCCTTGTCTTGATAGTGCATTTCAAGGTCAAAGTCTCCGCTCCCTACTCCACCATCCAAGGTGCTTGCTCTAACTTGGCGGTGTGATATCTGGTTGCATGTTGCATATGGTGTCTAGCTCGTATTGCTCCTAATTAGTGTGAACGCATCTGCTTAGCTTACATGATACATGTGAATATGACACGCTTTCCTTTTTTGGTACATACTATATCATCTATCACACCATGTTCTTTACAT